>JAVRBK010000026.1:0-101641 GCA_036250285.1 Pyrocoelia pectoralis | reverse complement strand
GCGAAAAAGTGAGAAAAAAAATGCGAAAGAAGTGCGACAAAAGTGCGAAAAAAAGTGCGGAAAAAGGCGGCAAAAAGTGCGACTAAAAGGCGGAAAAAAGTGCGGAAAAAAGTGGGGAAAAAAGTGCGGAAAACAATGCGAAAAAAAGTGCGAAAAAAGTGCGGAATAAAGTGCGGAAAAAATTTTGTAGTAATTTTTTTTTTCTGACTTTTCTGACTATTCTGACTTTTTTTTTCTGACTTTTTTTCTGACTTTTTTCTGACTTCTGACTTTTTTCTGACTAGTTTTCTGACTCCTCTTTCTGACTTTTTTTCTGAGTTTTTTTTCTGACTTCTAATTCGTTGCATCAAATGGTCAGAAAGATATGTGCTGATAACATCGAATGCAACAGATTAGTATTCATATTTGAGAATATGTTATCTATTGTAGTAGCTGAATGACCTTGTAACCTAGTATGTACAATTGTACATCTATGCCTTGCACTAACCATAACTTAGCAGTAAGTTGCGGAATCACAGCTTTCTGATTATTAACATTTTTGTCCAAATTAATATTAAAGTCGCCACATAAAAAATGAGGCTTATTTTAACATTGAATTTACTCAAGAGTAGTTCTACATATCGCTAAAATTTTAAAATCCGCATTAGGAGATCTATAGAAGCAACTGACATTGTTTTAGTAGTTTATAATTTTTTTATTTAGCCAGCCTTCTGTTAAATAATTTATTTCTGAAATTCTAGTAGTAATTTTTTTTCTGACTTCTGACTATTCTGACTTTTTTCTGACTTTTTTTCTGACTTTTCTGACTTTTTTTCTGACTTTTTTATGACTTTTTTCTGACTTTTTTTCTGACTTTTTTTCTGACTTCTGACTTTTTTTTCTGACTAGTTTTCTGACTTTTATTCTGACTTTTTCTGTTTTTTTCCTGACTTTTTCCTAACTTTTTTTTCTGCGACAAAAAGTGCGCAAAAAGTGCGACAAAAAGTGCGGAAAAAAGTGCGGAAAAAAGTGCGGCAAAAAGTGCGGAAAAAAGTGCGGAAAAAAATGCGAAAAAAAAGTGCGAAAAAAGTGCGGAAAAAGTGCGGAAAAAAGTGCGGAAAAAATGCGAAAAAAAGTGCGAAAAAAAAGTGCGGAAAAAAAGTGCGGAAAAAGTGCGGAAAAAAGTGCGACAAAAGTGCGAAAAAAGTGCGGAAAAAAGTGCGAAAAAAAGTGGGGAAAAAAGTGCGGAAAAAATGCGAAAAAAAGTGCGAAATAAAGTGCGACAAAAAGTGCTAAAAAAGTGCGGAAAAATGTGCGACAGAAAGTGCGGAAAAAGTGCGGAATAAGTGCGTCAAAAAGTGCGAAAAAAAGTGCGATAAAAAGTGCGGAAAAAAGTGCGGAAAAAAGTGCGACTTTTTTCTGACTTTTTCTGATTTTTCTGACTTTTTTTCTGACTTCTGACTTTTCTTCTGACTAGTTTTCTGACTTTATTCTGAATTTTTTCTCTGTTTTATTTTCTGACTTTTTTCTGACGACTTTTTTTCCTGACTTTTTCTGACTTTTTTTCTGACTTTTTTTCTGACTTTTTTTCTGACTTTTTTTGACTTTTTTCTGACTTTTTTCTGACTTTCGAAATTTTTTTTGACTTTTTTTCTGACTTCTTTTTCTGACTTTTTCTGACTTTTTCTGACTTTTTCTGACTTTTTTCTGACTTCTGACTTTTTTCTGACTTTTTTTCAGACTTTCTGACTTTTTTCTGACTTTTTTCTGACTTTTTTTCTGACTTCTGACATTTTTCTGACTTTTTCCGACTTATTTTTCTGACTTTATTCTGACTTTTTTTCTGACTTTTTTCTGACTTTTTTCTGACTTCTGACATTTTTCTGACTTTTTTCCGACTTATTTTTCTGACTAATTCTGACTTTTTTCTGTTTTTTTCCTGACTTTTTTCTAACTTTTTTTCTGACCTGACTTTTTTTCTGACTAGTTTTCTGACTTTTATGTGCGACAAAAGTGCGGATAAAAGTGCGAAAAAATGTGCGGAAAAGGGGAAAAAAGTGCGGAAAAAAGTGCGGAAAAAAGTTCGGAAAAAGTGCGGAAAAATGCGAAAAAAAGTGCGGAAAAAATGCGAAAAAAGTGCGACAAAAAGTGCGGAAAAAAGTGCGAAAAAAAGTGCGAAAAAAAGTGCGACAAAAAGTGCGGGAAAAAAATGCGAAAAATAGTGCGAAAAAAAGTGCGGAAAAAAGTGCGACAAAAAGTGCGGAAAAAAGTGCGGAAAACAATGCGAAACAAAGTGCGAAAAAAAGTGCGGAAAAAAATGCGGAAAAAATTTTTGTTGTAATTTTTTTTTTCTGACTTCTGACTTCTGACTATTCTGATTTTTTTTTCTGACTTTTTTCTGACTTTTCTGACAAAAAGTGCTAAAAAAGTGCGGAAAAAAGTGCGGCAAAAAGTGCGACAAAAAGTGCGGGAAAAGTGCGGAAAAAGTGCGGAAAAAAGTGCGGCAAAAGTGCGGAAAAAAGTGCGGAAACAATGCGAAACAAAGTGCGAAAAAAAGTGCGGAAAAAATGCGGAAAAAATTTTTGTAGTAATTTTTTTTTCTGACTTCCGACTTCTGACTATTCTGACTTTTTTTTTCTGACTTTTTTCTGACTTTCTGACTTTTTTTTCTGACTTTTTTCTGACTTTTTTCTGACTTTTTTTCTGACTTTTTTTCTGACTTTTTTCTGACTTTTTTTCTGACTTTCTGACTTTTTTTCTGACTTTTTTCTGACTTCTGACTTTTTTTCTGACTTTTTTTCTGACTTTTATTCTGACTTTTTCTCTGTTTTTTTTTCTGACTTTTTTCTGACGACTTTTTTTCCTGACTTTCTGACTTTTTTCTGACTTTTTTTCTGACTTTTTTTGACTTTTTTTCTGACTTTTCTGACTTTTTTTCTGGCTTTTTTTGACTTTTTTTTCTGATTTTTTTTCTGACTTCTAATTCGTTGCATCAAATGGTCAGAAAGATATGTGCTGATAACATCCGAATGCAACAGATTAGTATTCATATTTGAGAATATGTTATCTATTGTAGTAGCTGAATGACCTTGTAACCTAGTATGTACAATTGTACATCTATGCCTTGCACTAACCCATAACTTAGCAGTAAGTTGCGGAAATCACATGCTTTCTGATTATTAACATTTTTGTCCAAATTAATATTAAAGTCGCCACATAAAAAATGAGGCTTATTTTGAACATTGAATTTACTCAAGAGTAGTTCTAACATATCGCTAAAATTTTAAAATCCGCATTAGGAGATCTATAGAAGCAACTGACATTGTTTTTTAGTATTGTTTAATAATTTATTTGTATTTAGCCAGCCTTCTGTTAAATAATTTATTTCTGAAATTCTAGTAGTAATTTTTTTTTTCTGACTTCTGACTATTCTGACTTTTTTTTCTGACTTTTTTCTGACTTTTCTGACTTTTCTCTGACTTTTTTTGACTTTTTTCTGACTTTTTTTCTGACTAATTCTGACTTTTTTCTGTTTTTTTCCTGACTTTTTTCTAACTTTTTTTCTGACTTCTGACTTTTTTTTCTGACTAGTTTTCTGACTTTTATGTGCGACAAAAAGTGCGGATAAAAGTGCGAAAAAATGTGCGGATAAAAGTGCGGAAAAAAGTGCGGAAAAAAGTTCGGAAAAAAGTGCGGAAAAAATGCGAAAAAAAGTGCGGAAAAAATGCGAAAAAAGTGCGACAAAAAGTGCGGAAAAAAGTGCGAAAAAAGTGCGAAAAAAAGTGCGACAAAAAGTGCGGAAAAAAATGCGGGAAAAAAATGCGAAAAATAGTGCGGAAAAAAGTGCGGAAAAAAGTGCGACAAAAAGTGCGACAAAAAGTGCGGAAAAAAGTGCGAAAAAAAGTGCGGAAAAAAGTGCGGAAAAAATGCGAAAAAAAGTGCGACAAAAAGTGCGACAAAAAGTGCTAAAAAAGTGCGAAAAGAGTGCGAAAAAATGCGACAAAAATTGCGGAAAAATGTGCGAAAAAGTGTGCAAAAAAAGTGTGAAAAAAAAGTGCGACAAAAAGTGAGGAAAAAGTGCGACAAAAATTGCGACAAAAATTGCGAATAAAGTGCGAAAAAAAGTGCGAAAAAAAGTGCGACAAAAAGTGCGGCAAAAAGTGCGGCAAAAAGTGCGACAAAAAGTGCGGAAAAAAGTGCGGAAAAAAGTGCGGCAAAAAGTGCGGAAAAAAGTGCGGAAAAAAAATGCGAAAAAAAGTGCGAAAAAAAGTGCGGAAAAAAGTGCGGAAAAAAGTGCGGAAAAAAATGCGAAAAAAGTGCGAAAAAAAGTGCGGAAAAAAGTGCGGAAAAAATGCGGAAAAAAGTGCGACAAAAAGTGCGACAAAAAGTGCGGAAAAAAGTGCGAAAAAAGTGGGGAAAAAAGTGCGGAAAAAATGCGAAAAAAGTGCGAAATAAAGTGCGACAAAAAGTGCTAAAAAAGTGCGGAAAAATGTGCGACAGAAAGTGCGGAAAAAGTGCGGAATAAGTGCGTCAAAAAGTGCGAAAAAAAGTGCGATAAAAAGTGCGGAAAAAAGTGCGGAAAAAAGTGCGACTTTTTTCTGACTTTTTCTGACTTTTTTCTGACTTTTTTTCTGACTTCTGACTTTTTCTTCTGACTAGTTTTCTGACTTTTATTCTGACTTTTTTCTCTGTTTTTTTTTCTGACTTTTTTCTGACGACTTTTTTTCCTGACTTTTTCTGACTTTTTTCTGACTTTTTTTCTGACTTTTTTTCTGACTTTTTTTGACTTTTTTTCTGACTTTTTTCGACTTCTCCGAAATTTTTTTTGACTTTTTTTGACTTCTTTTTCTGACTTTTTCTGACTTTTTCTGACTTTTTCTGACTTTTTCTGACTTCTGACTTTTTTCTGACTTTTTTTCAGACTATCTGACTTTTTTTCTGACTTTTTTCTGACTTTTTTTCTGACTTCTGACATTTTTCTGACTTTTTTCCGACTTATTTTTCTGACTTTATCTGACTTTTATTCTGACTTTTTCTGACTTTTTTTCTGACTTCTGACATTTTTCTGACTTTTTTCCGACTTATTTTTCTGACTAATTCTGACTTTTTTGTTTTTTTCCTGACTTTTTTCTAACTTTTTTTTCTGACTTCTGACTTTTTTTTCTGACTAGTTTTCTGACTTTTATGTGCGACAAAAAGTGCGACAAAAAGTGCTAAAAAAGTGCGGAAAAAATGCGAAAAAAAGTGCGACAAAAAGTGCGGAAAAAAGTGCGACAAAAAGTGCGACAAAAAGTGAGAAAAAAAATGCGAAAGAAGTGCGACAAAAAGTGCGAAAAAAAGTGCGGAAAAAAGGGCGGCAAAAGTGCGACTAAAAGTGCGGAAAAAATGCGGAAAAAAGTGGGGAAAAAAGTGCGGAAAACAATGCGAAAAAAAGTGCGAAAAAAAGTGCGGAATAAAGTGCGGAAAAAATTTTTGTAGTAATTTTTTTTTTCTGACTTTTCTGACTATTCTGACTTTTTTTTTCTGACTTTTTTCTGACTTTTTTTCTGACTTCTGACTTTTTCTGACTAGTTTTCTGACTCCTCTTTCTGACTTTTTTTCTGAGTTTTTTTTCTGACTTCTAATTCGTTGCATCAAATGGTCAGAAAGATATGTGCTGATAACATCCGAATGCAACAGATTAGTATTCATATTTGAGAATATGTTATCTATTGTAGTAGCTGAATGACCTTGTAACCTAGTATGTACAATTGTACATCTATGCCTTGCACTAACCCATAACTTAGCAGTAAGTTGCGGAAATCACATGCTTTCTGATTATTAACATTTTTGTCCAAATTAATATTAAAGTCGCCACATAAAAAATGAGGCTTATTTTTAACATTGAATTTACTCAAGAGTAGTTCTAACATATCGCTAAAAATTTTAAAATCCGCATTAGGAGATCTATAGAAGCAACTGACATTGTTTTTTAGTATTGTTTAATAATTTATTTGTATTTAGCCAGCCTTCTGTTAAATAATTTATTTCTGAAATTCTAGTAGTAATTTTTTTTTTCTGACTTCTGACTATTCTGACTTTTTTTTGACTTTTTTTCTGACTTTTCTGACTTTTTTTCTGACTTTTTTATGACTTTTTTTCTGACTTTTTTTCTGACTTTTTTTCTGACTTCTGACTTTTTTTTCTGACTAGTTTTCTGACTTTTATTCTGACTTTTTTCTGTTTTTTTCCGGACTTTTCCGAACTTTTTTTCTGCGACAAAAGTGCGGCAAAAAGGGCGACAAAAAGTGCGGAAAAAAGTGCGGAAAAAAGTGCGGCAAAAAGTGCGGAAAAAAGTGCGGAAAAAAAAATGCGAAAAAAAGGGCGAAAAAAAGTGCGGAAAAAAGTGCGGAAAAAAGTGCGGAAAAAATGCGAAAAACGTGCGAAACAAGTGCGGAAAAAGTGCGGAAAAAAGTGCGGAAAAAAGTGCGACAAAAAAGTGCGACAAAAAGTGCGGAAAAAAGTGCGAAAAAAAGTGGGGAAAAAAGTGCGGAAAAAATGCGAAAAAAGTGCGAAAATAAAGTGCGACAAAAAGTGCTAAAAAGTGCGGAAAAATGTGCGACAGAAAGTGCGGAAAAAGTGCGGAATAAGTGCGTCAAAAGTGCGAAAAAAAGTGCGATAAAAAGTGCGGAAAAAGTGCGGGAAAAAAGTGCGACTTTTTTCTGACTTTTTCTGACTTTTTTCTGACTTTTTTTCTGACTTCTGACTTTTTTTCTGACTAGTTTTCTGACTTTTATCTGAATTTTTCTCTGTTTATTTTCTGACTTTTTCTGACGACTTTTTTTCCTGACTTTTTCCTGACTTTTTTTTCTGACTTTTTTTCTGACTTTTTTTCTGACTTTTTTTTGACTTTTTTTCTGACTTTTTCTGACTTCCGAAATTTTTTTTTGACTTTTTTTCTGACTTCTTTTTCTGACTTTTTCTGACTTTTTCTGACTTTTCTGACTTTTTTCTGACTTCTGACTTTTTTCTGACTTTTTTTCTGACTTTCTGACTTTTTCTGACTTTTTTCTGACTTTTTTTCTGACTTCTGACTTTTTTCTGACTTTTTTTCCGACTTTTTTTTCTGACTTTTCTGACTAGTTTTTTTCTGACTTTTTTCTGACTTTTTTTCTGACTTCTGACATTTTTCTGACTTTTTTCCGACTTATTTTTCTGACTAATTCTGACTTTTTTCTGTTTTTTTCCTGACTTTTTCTAAACTTTTTTTTCTGACCTGACTTTTTTTTCTGACTAGTTTTCTGACTTTTATGTGCGACAAAAAGTGCGGATAAAGTGCGAAAAAATGTGCGGAAAAAAGTGCGGAAAAAAGTGCGGAAAAAAGTTCGGAAAAAGTGCGGAAAAAATGCGAAAAAAAGTGCGGAAAAAATGCGAAAAAGTGCGACAAAAAGTGCGGAAAAAGTGCGAAAAAAAGTGCGAAAAAAAGTGCGACAAAAAGTGCGGGAAAAAATGCGAAAAAATAGTGCGAAAAAAAGTGCGGAAAAAAGTGCGGAAAAAAGTGCGACAAAAAGTGCGGAAAAAGTGCGGAAAACAATGCGAAACAAAGTGCGAAAAAAAGTGCGGAAAAAAATGCGGAAAAAATTTTTGTAGTAATTTTTTTTTTCTGACTTCTGACTTCTGACTATTCTGACTTTTTTTTTCTGACTTTTTTTCTGACTTTTCTGACAAAAAGTGCTAAAAAGTGCGGAAAAAAGTGCGGCAAAAAAAGTGCGACAAAAAGTGCGGAGAAAAGTGCGGAAAAAAGTGCGGAAAAAAGTGCGGCAAAAGTGCGGAAAAAAGTGCGGAAAACAATGCGAAACAAAGTGCGAAAAAAAGTGCGGAAAAAAATGCGGAAAAATTTTTGTAGTAATTTTTTTTTCTGACTTCCGACTTCTGACTATTCTGACTTTTTTTCTGACTTTTTTTCTGACTTTTCTGACAAAAAGTGCTAAAAAAGTGCGGAAAAAAGTGCGGCAAAAAGTGCGACAAAAAGTGCGGAGAAAAGTGCGGAAAAAAGTGCGGAAAAAAGTGCGGCAAAAGTGCGGAAAAAAGTGCGGAAAACAATGCGAAACAAAGTGCGAAAAAAAGTGCGGAAAAAAATGCGGAAAAATTTTTGTAGTAATTTTTTTTTCTGACTTCCGACTTCTGACTTTTCTGACTTTTTTTTTTCTGACTTTTTTTCTGACTTTTCTGACTTTTTTTCTGACTTTTTTCTGACTTTTTTCTGACTTTTTTTTCTGACTTTTTTTCTGACTTTTTTCTGACTTTTTTTCTGACTTTCTGACTTTTTTCTGACTTTTTTCTGACTTCTGACTTTTTTTCTGACTAGTTTTCTGACTTTTATTCTGACTTTTTTCTCTGTTTTTTTTTCTGACTTTTTTCTGACGACTTTTTTTCCTGACTTTCTGACTTTTTTCTGACTTTTTTTCTGACTTTTTTTTGACTTTTTTCTGACTTTTCTGACTTTTTTCTGGCTTTTTTTGAATTTTTTTTCTGAGTTTTTTTTCTGACTTCTAATTCGTTGCATCAAATGGTCAGAAAGATATGTGCTGATAACATCCGAATGCAACAGATTAGTATTCATATTTGAGAATATGTTATCTATTGTAGTAGCTGAATGACCTTGTAACCTAGTATGTACAATTGTACATCTATGCCTTGCACTAACCCATAACTTAGCAGTAAGTTGCGGAAATCACATGCTTTCTGATTATTAACATTTTTGTCCAAATTAATATTAAAGTCGCCACATAAAAAATGAGGCTTATTTTGAACATTGAATTTACTCAAGAGTAGTTCTAACATATCGCTAAAAATTTTAAAATCCGCATTAGGAGATCTATAGAAGCAACTGACATTGTTTTTTAGTATTGTTTAATAATTTATTTGTATTTAGCCAGCCTTCTGTTAAATAATTTATTTCTGAAATTCTAGTAGTAATTTTTTTTTTCTGACTTCTGACTATTCTGACTTTTTTTTCTGACTTTTTTTCTGACTTTTCTGACTTTTTCTCTGACTTTTTTTCTGACTTTTTTTCCTGACTTTTTTCTAACTTTTTTTTCTGACTTCTGACTTTTTTTTCTGACTAGTTTTCTGACTTTTATGTGCGACAAAAAGTGCGGATAAAAGTGCGAAAAAATGTGCGGAAAAAAGTGCGGAAAAAAGTGCGGAAAAAAGTTCGGAAAAAAGTGCGGAAAAAATGCGAAAAAAAGTGCGGAAAAAATGCGAAAAAAGTGCGACAAAAAGTGCGGAAAAAAGTGCGAAAAAAGTGCGAAAAAAAGTGCGACAAAAAGTGCGGAAAAAATGCGGGAAAAAAATGCGAAAAAAAGTGCGAAAAAAAGTGCGGAAAAAAGTGCGGAAAAAAGTGCGACAAAAGTGCGACAAAAAGTGCGGAAAAAAGTGCGAAAAAAAGTGCGGAAAAAGTGCGGAAAAAATGCGAAAAAAAGTGCGAAAAAAAGTGCGACAAAAAGTGCGACAAAAAGTGCTAAAAAAGTGCGAAAAGAGTGCGAAAAAATGCGACAAAAATTGCGGAAAAATGTGCGAAAAAGTGTGCAAAAAAAGTGTGAAAAAAAAGTGCGACAAAAAGTGAGGAAAAAGTGCGACAAAAATTGCGACAAAAATTGCGAATAAAGTGCGAAAAAAAGTGCGAAAAAAAGTGCGACAAAAGTGCGGCAAAAAGTGCGAAAAAAGTGCGGAAAAAAGTGCGGAAAAAAGTGCGGCAAAAAGTGCGGAAAAAAGTGCGGAAAAAAATGCGAAAAAAAGTACGAAAAAAAGTGCGGAAAAAAGTGCGGAAAAATGTGCGGAAAAAAATGCGAAAAAAAGTGCGAAAAAAAGTGCGGAAAAAAGTGCGGAAAAAAGGGCGGAAAAAAGTGCGACAAAAAGTGCGACAAAAAGTGCGGAAAAAAGTGCGAAAAAAAGTGCGGAAAAAAGTGCGGAAAAAATGCGAAAAAAAGTGCGAAATAAAGTGCGACAAAAAGTGCTAAAAAAGTGCGGAAAAAAGTGCGGCAAAAAGTGCGACAAAAAGTGCGGAGAAAAGTGCGGAAAAAAGTGCGGAAAAAAGTGCGGCAAAAGTGCGGAAAAAAGTGCGGAAAACAATGCGAAACAAAGTGCGAAAAAAAGTGCGGAAAAAAATGCGGAAAAAATTTTGTAGTAATTTTTTTTTCTGACTTCTGACTTCTGACTATTCTGACTTTTTTTTCTGACTTTTTTTCTGACTTTTCTGACTTTTTTTCTGACTTTTTTCTGACTTTTTTTCTGACTTTCTGACTTTTTTTCTGACTTTTTTCTGACGACTTTTTTTCTGACTTTCTGACTTTTTCTGACATTTTTTCTGACTTTTTCAGACTTTTTTTTTCTGACTTTATCATGACTTTTTTTCTGACTTTTTCTGACTTTTTTTCTGACTTCTGACTTTTTTCCGACTTATTTTTCTGACTAATTCTGACTTTTTTCTGTTTTTTTCCTGACTTTTTTCTAACTTTTTTTTCTGACCTGACTTTTTTTTCTGACTAGTTTTCTGACTTTTATGTGCGACAAAAAGTGCGGATAAAAGTGCGAAAAAATGTGCGGAAAAAAGTGCGGAAAAAAGTGCGGAAAAAAGTTCGGAAAAAAGTGCGGAAAAAATGCGAAAAAAAGTGCGACAAAAAGTGCGGAAAAGTGCGACAAAAAGTGCGGAAAAAAGTGCGAAAAAAGTGCGAAAAAAAAGTGCGACAAAAAGTGCGGGAAAAAAATGCGAAAAATAGTGCGAAAAAAAGTGCGGAAAAAAGTGCGGAAAAAAGTGCGACAAAAAGTGCGACAAAAAGTGCGGAAAAAAGTGCGAAAAAAAGTGCGGAAAAAAGTGCGGAAAAATGCGAAAAAAAGTGCGAAATAAAGTGCGACAAAAAAGTGCGACAAAAAGTGCGACAAAAAGTGCTAAAAAAGTGCGGAAAAAATGCGAAAAAAAGTGCGACAAAAAAGTGCGGAAAAAAGTGCGACAAAAAAGTGCGACAAAAAGTGAGAAAAAAAATGCGAAAGAAGTGCGACAAAAAGTGCGAAAAAAAGTGCGGAAAAAAGGGCGGCAAAAAGTGCGACTAAAAGTGCGGAAAAAAGTGCGGAAAAAAGTGGGGAAAAAAGTGCGGAAAACAATGCGAAAAAAAGTGCGAAAAAAAGTGCGGAATAAAGTGCGGAAAAATTTTTGTAGTAATTTTTTTTTTCTGACTTTTCTGACTATTCTGACTTTTTTTTCTGACTTTTTTTCTGACTTTTTTTCTGACTTCTTCTGACTTTTTTCTGACTAGTTTTCTGACTCCTTCTTTCTGACTTTTTTTCTGAGTTTTTTTTCTGACTTCTAATTCGTTGCATCAAATGGTCAGAAAGATATGTGCTGATAACATCCGAATGCAACAGATTAGTATTCATATTTGAGAATATGTTATCTATTGTAGTAGCTGAATGACCTTGTAACCTAGTATGTACAATTGTTACATCTATGCCTTGCACTAACCCATAACTTAGCAGTAAGTTGCGGAAATCACATCTTTCTGATTATTAACATTTTTGTCCAATTAATATTAAAGTCGCCACATAAAAAATGAGGCTTATTTTTAACATTGAATTTACTCAAGAGTAGTTCTAACATATCGCTAAAAATTTTAAAATCCGCATTAGGAGATCTATAGAAGCAACTGACATTGTTTTTTAGTATTGTTTAATAATTTATTTGTATTTAGCCAGCCTTCTGTTAAATAATTTATTTCTGAAATTCTAGTAGTAATTTTTTTTTTCTGACTTCTGACTATTCTGACTTTTTTTTCTGACTTTTTTTCTGACTTTTCTGACTTTTTTTCTGACTTTTTTATGACTTTTTTTCTGACTTTTTTTTCTGACTTTTTTCTGACTTCTGACTTTTTTTTCTGACTAGTTTTCTGACTTTTATTCTGACTTTTTTCTGTTTTTTTCCTGACTTTTTCCTAACTTTTTTTTCTGCGACAAAAAGTGCGGCAAAAAGTGCGACAAAAAGTGCGGAAAAAGTGCGGAAAAAAGTGCGACAAAAAGTGCGGAAAAAAGTGCGGAAAAAAAAATGCGAAAAAAAGTGCGAAAAAAAGTGCGGAAAAAAGTGCGGAAAAAAGTGCGGAAAAAAATGCGAAAAAAAGTGCGAAAAAAAGTGCGGAAAAAAGTGCGGAAAAAAGTGCGGAAAAAAGTGCGACAAAAAGTGCGACAAAAAGTGCGGAAAAAAGTGCGAAAAAAAGTGGGGAAAAAAGTGCGGAAAAAATGCGAAAAAAAGTGCGAAATAAAGTGCGACAAAAAGTGCTAAAAAAGTGCGGAAAAATGTGCGACAGAAAGTGCGGAAAAAGTCCGGAATAAGTGCGTCAAAAAGTGCGAAAAAAAGTGCGATAAAAAGTGCGGAAAAAAAGTGCGGAAAAAAGTGCGACTTTTTTCTGACTTTTTCTGACTTTTTTCTGACTTTTTTTCTGACTTCTGACTTTTTCTTCTGACTAGTTTTCTGACTTTTATTCTGAATTTTTTCTCTGTTTTATTTTCTGACTTTTTTCTGACGACTTTTTTTCCTGACTTTTTCTGACTTTTTTTTCTGACTTTTTTTCTGACTTTTTTTCTGACTTTTTTTTGACTTTTTTTCTGACTTTTTTCTGACTTCCGAAATTTTTTTTGACTTTTTTTCTGACTTCTTTTTCTGACTTTTTCTGACTTTTTCTGACTTTTTCTGACTTTTTTCTGACTTCTGACTTTTTTCTGACTTTTTTTCAGACTTTCTGACTTTTTTTTCTGACTTTTTTCTGACTTTTTTTCTGACTTCTGACTTTTTTCTGACTTTTTTCCGACTTTTTTTTCTGACTTTTTCTGACTTTTTTCTGACTTTTTCTGACTTTTTTTCTGACTTCTGACATTTTTCTGACTTTTTTTCCGACTTATTTTTCTGACTAATTCTGACTTTTTTCTGTTTTTTTTCCTGACTTTTTCTAACTTTTTTTTCTGACCTGACTTTTTTTCTGACTAGTTTTCTGACTTTTATGTGCGACAAAAGTGCGGATAAAAGTGCGAAAAAATGTGCGGAAAAAAGTGCGGAAAAAAGTGCGGAAAAAAGTTCGGAAAAAAGTGCGGAAAAAATGCGAAAAAAAGTGCGGAAAAAATGCGAAAAAAGTGCGACAAAAAGTGCGGAAAAAAGTGCGAAAAAAAGTGCGAAAAAAAGTGCGACAAAAAGTGCGGGAAAAAAATGCGAAAAAAAGTGCGAAAAAAGTGCGGAAAAAAGTGCGGAAAAAAGTGCGACAAAAAGTGCGGAAAAAAGTGCGGAAAACAATGCGAAACAAAGTGCGAAAAAAAGTGCGGAAAAAAATGCGGAAAAAATTTTTGTAGTAATTTTTTTTTTCTGACTTCTGACTTCTGACTATTCTGACTTTTTTTTTTCTGACTTTTTTTCTGACTTTTCTGACAAAAAGTGCTAAAAAAGTGCGGAAAAAAGTGCGGCAAAAAGTGCGACAAAAAGTGCGGAGAAAAGTGCGGAAAAAGTGCGGAAAAAAGTGCGGCAAAAGTGCGGAAAAAAGTGCGGAAAACAATGCGAAACAAAGTGCGAAAAAAAGTGCGGAAAAAAATGCGGAAAAAATTTTTGTAGTAATTTTTTTTTTCTGACTTCCGACTTCTGACTATTCTGACTTTTTTTTTCTGACTTTTTTTCTGACTTTTCTGACTTTTTTTCTGACTTTTTTCTGACTTTTTTTCTGACTTTTTTTTCTGACTTTTTTTCTGACTTTTTTCTGACTTTTTTTCTGACTTTCTGACTTTTTTTCTGACTTTTTCTGACTTCTGACTTTTTTTTCTGACTAGTTTTCTGACTTTTATTCTGACTTTTTTCTCTGTTTTTTTTTCTGACTTTTTTCTGACGACTTTTTTTCCTGACTTTCTGACTTTTTTCTGACTTTCTTTCTGACTTTTTTTTGACTTTTTTTCTGACTTTTCTGACTTTTTTTCTGGCTTTTTTTGAATTTTTTTTCTGAGTTTTTTTTCTGACTTCTAATTCGTTGCATCAAATGGTCAGAAAGATATGTGCTGATAACATCCGAATGCAACAGATTAGTATTCATATTTGAGAATATGTTATCTATTGTAGTAGCTGAATGACCTTGTAACCTAGTATGTACAATTGTACATCTATGCCTTGCACTAACCCATAACTTAGCAGTAAGTTGCGGAAATCACATGCTTTCTGATTATTAACATTTTTGTCCAAATTAATATTAAAGTCGCCACATAAAAAATGAGGCTTATTTTGAACATTGAATTTACTCAAGAGTAGTTCTAACATATCGCTAAAAATTTTAAAATCCGCATTAGGAGATCTATAGAAGCAACTGACATTGTTTTTTAGTATTGTTTAATAATTTATTTGTATTTAGCCAGCCTTCTGTTAAATAATTTATTTCTGAAATTCTAGTAGTAATTTTTTTTTTCTGACTTCTGACTATTCTGACTTTTTTTTCTGACTTTTTTTCTGACTTTTCTGACTTTTTCTCTGACTTTTTTTCTGACTTTTTTTCCTGACTTTTTTCTAACTTTTTTTTCTGACTTCTGACTTTTTTTTCTGACTAGTTTTCTGACTTTTATGTGCGACAAAAAGTGCGGATAAAAGTGCGAAAAAATGTGCGGAAAAAAGTGCGGAAAAAAGTGCGGAAAAAAGTTCGGAAAAAAGTGCGGAAAAAATGCGAAAAAAAGTGCGGAAAAAATGCGAAAAAAGTGCGACAAAAAGTGCGGAAAAAAGTGCGAAAAAAAGTGCGAAAAAAAGTGCGACAAAAAGTGCGGAAAAAAATGCGGGAAAAAAATGCGAAAAATAGTGCGAAAAAAAGTGCGGAAAAAAGTGCGGAAAAAAGTGCGACAAAAAGTGCGACAAAAGTGCGGAAAAAAGTGCGAAAAAAAGTGCGGAAAAAAGTGCGGAAAAAATGCGAAAAAAAGTGCGAAAAAAGTGCGACAAAAAGTGCGACAAAAAGTGCTAAAAAAGTGCGAAAAGAGTGCGAAAAAATGCGACAAAAATTGCGGAAAAATGTGCGAAAAAGTGTGCAAAAAAAGTGTGAAAAAAAAGTGCGACAAAAAGTGAGGAAAAAGTGCGACAAAAATTGCGACAAAAATTGCGAATAAAGTGCGAAAAAAAGTGCGAAAAAAAGTGCGACAAAAAGTGCGGCAAAAAGTGCGACAAAAAGTGCGGAAAAAAGTGCGGAAAAAAGTGCGGCAAAAAGTGCGGAAAAAAGTGCGGAAAAAAATGCGAAAAAAAGTACGAAAAAAAGTGCGGAAAAAAGTGCGGAAAAATGTGCGGAAAAAAATGCGAAAAAAAGTGCGAAAAAAAGTGCGGAAAAAGTGCGGAAAAAAGGGCGGAAAAAAGTGCGACAAAAAGTGCGACAAAAGTGCGGAAAAAAGTGCGAAAAAAAGTGCGGAAAAAAGTGCGGAAAAAATGCGAAAAAAAGTGCGAAATAAAGTGCGACAAAAAGTGCTAAAAAAGTGCGGAAAAAAGTGCGGCAAAAAGTGCGACAAAAAGTGCGGAGAAAAGTGCGGAAAAAAGTGCGGAAAAAAGTGCGGCAAAAGTGCGGAAAAAAGTGCGGAAAACAATGCGAAACAAAGTGCGAAAAAAAGTGCGGAAAAAATGCGGAAAAAATTTTTGTAGTAATTTTTTTTTTCTGACTTCTGACTTCTGACTATTCTGACTTTTTTTTCTGATTTTTTTCTGACTTTTCTGACTTTTTTTCTGACTTTTTTCTGACTTTTTTTCTGACTTTCTGACTTTTTTTCTGACTTTTTTCTGACGACTTTTTTCCTGACTTTCTGACTTTTTTCTGACTTTCTTTCTGACTTTTTTCCGACTTATTTTCTGACTTTATCTGACTTTTTTCTGACTTTTTTCTGACTTTTTTCTGACTTCTGACTTTTTTCCGACTTATTTTTCTGACTAATTCTGACTTTTTTCTGTTTTTTTTCCTGACTTTTTTCTAACTTTTTTTTCTGACCTGACTTTTTTTTCTGACTAGTTTTCTGACTTTTATGTGCGACAAAAAGTGCGGATAAAAGTGCGAAAAAATGTGCGGAAAAAAGTGCGGAAAAAAGTGCGGAAAAAAGTTCGGAAAAAAGTGCGGAAAAAATGCGAAAAAAAGTGCGACAAAAGTGCGGAAAAGTGCGACAAAAAGTGCGGAAAAAAGTGCGAAAAAAAGTGCGAAAAAAAAGTGCGACAAAAAGTGCGGGAAAAAAATGCGAAAAATAGTGCGAAAAAAAGTGCGGAAAAAAGTGCGGAAAAAACTGCGACAAAAAGTGCGACAAAAAGTGCGGAAAAAAGTGCGAAAAAAAGTGCGGAAAAAAGTGCGGAAAAAATGCGAAAAAAAGTGCGAAATAAAGTGCGACAAAAAGTGCGACAAAAAGTGCGACAAAAAGTGCTAAAAAAGTGCGGAAAAAATGCGAAAAAAAGTGCGACAAAAGTGCGGAAAAAAGTGCGACAAAAAGTGCGACAAAAAGTGAGAAAAAAAATGCGAAAGAAGTGCGACAAAAAGTGCGAAAAAAAGTGCGGAAAAAAGGGCGGCAAAAAGTGCGACTAAAAGTGCGGAAAAAAGTGCGGAAAAAAGTGGGGAAAAAAGTGCGGAAAACAATGCGAAAAAAAGTGCGAAAAAAAGTGCGGATAAAGTGCGGAAAAAATTTTTGTAGTAATTTTTTTTTTCTGACTTTTCTGACTATTCTGACTTTTTTTTTCTGACTTTTTTTCTGACTTTTTTTCTGACTTCTGACTTTTTTCTGACTAGTTTTCTGACTCCTCTTTCTGACTTTTTTTCTGAGTTTTTTTTCTGACTTCTAATTCGTTGCATCAAATGGTCAGAAAGATATGTGCTGATAACATCCGAATGCAACAGATTAGTATTCATATTTGAGAATATGTTATCTATTGTAGTAGCTGAATGACCTTGTAACCTAGTATGTACAATTGTACATCTATGCCTTGCACTAACCCATAACTTAGCAGTAAGTTGCGGAAATCACATGCTTTCTGATTATTAACATTTTTGTCCAAATTAATATTAAAGTCGCCACATAAAAAAATGAGGCTTATTTTTAACATTGAATTTACTCAAGAGTAGTTCTAACATATCGCTAAAAATTTTAAAATCCGCATTAGGAGATCTATAGAAGCAACTGACATTGTTTTTTAGTATTGTTTAATAATTTATTTGTATTTAGCCAGCCTTCTGTTAAATAATTTATTTCTGAAATTCTAGTAGTAATTTTTTTTTCTGACTTCTGACTATTCTGACTTTTTTTTCTGACTTTTTTTCTGACTTTTCTGACTTTTTTCTGACTTTTTTATGACTTTTTTTCTGACTTTTTTTTCTGACTTTTTTTCTGACTTCTGACTTTTTTTTCTGACTAGTTTTCTGACTTTTATTCTGACTTTTTTCTGTTTTTTTCCTGACTTTTTCCTAACTTTTTTTTCTGCGACAAAAAGTGCGGCAAAAAGTGCGACAAAAAGTGCGGAAAAAAGTGCGGAAAAAAGTGCGGCAAAAAGTGCGGAAAAAAGTGCGGAAAAAAATGCGAAAAAAAGTGCGAAAAAAAGTGCGGAAAAAAGTGCGGAAAAAAGTGCGGAAAAAAATGCGAAAAAAAGTGCGAAAAAAAGTGCGGAAAAAAGTGCGGAAAAAGTGCGGAAAAAAGTGCGAGAAAAAAGTGCGACAAAAAGTGCGGAAAAAAGTGCGAAAAAAGTGGGGAAAAAAGTGCGGAAAAAATGCGAAAAAAAGTGCGAAATAAAGTGCGACAAAAAGTGCTAAAAAGTGCGGAAAAAATGTGCGACAGAAAGTGCGGAAAAAGTGCGGAATAAGTGCGTCAAAAAGTGCGAAAAAAAGTGCGATAAAAAGTGCGGAAAAAAGTGCGGAAAAAAGTGCGACTTTTTTCTGACTTTTTCTGACTTTTTTCTGACTTTTTTTCTGACTTCTGACTTTTCTTCTGACTAGTTTTCTGACTTTATTCTGAATTTTTTCTCTGTTTTATTTTCTGACTTTTTTCTGACGACTTTTTTTCCTGACTTTTTCTGACATTTTTTTCTGACTTTTTTTCTGACTTTTTTTCTGACTTTTTTTTGACTTTTTTTCTGACTTTTTTCTGACTTCCGAAATTTTTTTTTGACTTTTTTTTCTGACTTCTTTTCTGACTTTTTCTGACTTTTTCTGACTTTTTCTGACTTTTTTCTGACTTCTGACTTTTTTTCTGACTTTTTTCTGACTTTCTGACTTTTTTTCTGACTTTTTTCTGACTTTTTTTCTGACTTCTGACATTTTTCTGACTTTTTTCCGACTTTTTCTGACTTTATCTGACTTTTTTTCTGACTTTTTCTGACTTTTTTTCTGACTTCTGACATTTTTCTGACTTTTTTCCGACTTATTTTTCTGACTAATTCTGACTTTTCTGTTTTTTCCTGACTTTTTTCTAACTTTTTTTTCTGACCTGACTTTTTTTTTCTGACTAGTTTTCTGACTTTTATGTGCGACAAAAAGTGCGGATAAAAGTGCGAAAAATGTGCGGAAAAAAGTGCGGAAAAAAGTGCGGCAAAAAGTGCGGAAAAAGTGCGGAAAAAATGCGAAAAAAAGTGCGGAAAAAATGCGAAAAAAGTGCGAAAAAAAGTGCGGAAAAAAGTGCGAAAAAAAGTGCGAAAAAAAGTGCGACAAAAAGTGCGGGAAAAAAATGCGAAAAAAAGTGCGAAAAAAAGTGCGGAAAAAAGTGCGGAAAAAAGTGCGACAAAAAGTGCGGAAAAAAGTGCGGAAAACAATGCGAAACAAAGTGCGAAAAAAGTGCGGAAAAAAATGCGGAAAAAATTTTGTAGTAATTTTTTTTTCTGACTTCTGACTTCTGACTATTCTGACTTTTTTTTTTCTGACTTTTTTTCTGACTTTTCTGACAAAAGTGCTAAAAAGTGCGGAAAAAAGTGCGGCAAAAAGTGCGACAAAAAGTGCGGAGAAAAGTGCGGAAAAAAGTGCGGAAAAAAGTGCGGCAAAAGTGCGGAAAAAAGTGCGGAAAACAATGCGAAACAAAGTGCGAAAAAAGTGCGGAAAAAAATGCGGAAAAATTTTTGTAGTAATTTTTTTTTTCTGACTTCCGACTTCTGACTTTTCTGACTTTTTTTTTCTGACTTTTTTCTGACTTTCTGACTTTTTACTTCTGACTTTTTTCTGACTTTTTTCTGACTTTTTTTCTGACTTTTTTCTGACTTTTCTGACTTTTTTCTGACTTTCTGACTTTTTTTCTGACTTTTTCTGACTTCTGACTTTTTTTCTGACTAGTTTTCTGACTTTTATTCTGACTTTTTTCTCTGTTTTTTTTTTCTGACTTTTTTCTGACGACTTTTTTTCCTGACTTTCTGACTTTTTTCTGACTTTCTTTCTGACTTTTTTTTGACTTTTTTTCTGACTTCTGACTTTTTTTCTGGCTTTTTTGAATTTTTTTTCAGATTTTTTTCTGACTTCTAATTCGTTGCATCAAATGGTCAGAAAGATATGTGCTGATAACATCCGAATGCAACAGATTAGTATTCATATTTGAGAATATGTTATCTATTGTAGTAGCTGAATGACCTTGTAACCTAGTATGTACAATTGTACATCTATGCCTTGCACTAACCCATAACTTAGCAGTAAGTTGCGGAAATCACATGCTTTCTGATTATTAACATTTTTGTCCAAATTAATATTAAAGTCGCCACATAAAAAATGAGGCTTATTTTGAACATTGAATTTACTCAAGAGTAGTTCTAACATATCGCTAAAAATTTTAAAATCCGCATTAGGAGATCTATAGAAGCAACTGACATTGTTTTTTAGTATTGTTTAATAATTTATTTGTATTTAGCCAGCCTTCTGTTAAATAATTTATTTCTGAAATTCTAGTAGTAATTTTTTTTTCTGACTTCTGACTATTCTGACTTTTTTTTCTGACTTTTTTTCTGACTTTTCTGACTTTTTCTCTGACTTTTTTTCTGACTTTTTTTCCTGACTTTTTTCTAACTTTTTTTTCTGACTTCTGACTTTTTTTTCTGACTAGTTTTTCTGACTTTTATGTGCGACAAAAAGTGCGGATAAAAGTGCGAAAAAATGTGCGGAAAAAAGTGCGGAAAAAAGTGCGGAAAAAGTTCGGAAAAAAGTGCGGAAAAAATGCGAAAAAAAGTGCGGAAAAATGCGAAAAAAGTGCGACAAAAAGTGCGGAAAAAAGTGCGAAAAAAAGTGCGAAAAAAAAGTGCGACAAAAAGTGCGGAAAAAAATGCGGGAAAAAAATGCGAAAAAAAGTGCGAAAAAAGTGCGGAAAAAGTGCGGAAAAAAGTGCGACAAAAAGTGCGACAAAAAGTGCGGAAAAAAGTGCGAAAAAAAGTGCGGAAAAAAGTGCGGAAAAAATGCGAAAAAAAGTGCGAAAAAAAGTGCGACAAAAAGTGCGACAAAAAGTGCTAAAAAAGTGCGAAAAGAGTGCGAAAAAATGCGACAAAATTGCGGAAAAATGTGCGAAAAAGTGTGCAAAAAAAGTGTGAAAAAAAAGTGCGACAAAAGTGAGGAAAAAGTGCGACAAAATTGCGACAAAAATTGCGAATAAAGTGCGAAAAAAAGTGCGAAAAAAAGTGCGACAAAAAGTGCGGCAAAAGTGCGACAAAAAGTGCGGAAAAAAGTGCGGAAAAAAGTGCGGCAAAAAGTGCGGAAAAAAGTGCGGAAAAAAATGCGAAAAAAAGTACGAAAAAAAGTGCGGAAAAAAGTGCGGAAAAATGTGCGGAAAAAAATGCGAAAAAAGTGCGAAAAAAAGTGCGGAAAAAAGTGCGGAAAAAAGGGCGGAAAAAAGTGCGACAAAAAGTGCGACAAAAGTGCGGAAAAAAGTTGCGAAAAAAAGTGCGGAAAAAAGTGCGGAAAAATGCGAAAAAAAGTGCGAAATAAAGTGCGACAAAAAGTGCTAAAAAGTGCGGAAAAAGTGCGGCAAAAAGTGCGACAAAAAGTGCGGAGAAAAGTGCGGAAAAAAGTGCGGAAAAAAGTGCGGCAAAAGTGCGGAAAAAAGTGCGGAAAACATATGCGAAACAAAGTGCGAAAAAAAGTGCGGAAAAAAATGCGGAAAAAATTTTTGTAGTAATTTTTTTTTCTGACTTCTGACTTCTGACTTTTCTGACTTTTTTTTTCTGACTTTTTTTCTGACTTTTCTGACTTTTTTTCTGACTTTTTTCTGACTTTTTTTTCTGACTTTTTTTCTGACTTTTTTTCTGACTTTTTTCTGACTTTTTTCTGACTTTCTGACTTTTTTCTGACTTTTTTCTGACGACTTTTTTTTCTGACTTTCTGACTTTTTTCTGACTTTCTTTCTGACTTTTTCTGACTTATTTTTCTGACTTTTTCTGACTTTTTTTCTGACTTTTTTCTGACTTTTTTTCTGACTTCTGACTTTTTTCCGACTTATTTTTCTGACTATTCTGACTTTTTTCTGTTTTTTCCTGACTTTTTTCTAACTTTTTTTTCTGACCTGACTTTTTTTTCTGACTAGTTTTCTGACTTTTATGTGCGACAAAAAAGTGCGGATAAAAGTGCGAAAAAATGTGCGGAAAAAAGTGCGGAAAAAAGTGCGGAAAAAGTTCGGAAAAAAGTGCGGAAAAAATGCGAAAAAAAGTGCGACAAAAAGTGCGGAAAAGTGCGACAAAAAGTGCGGAAAAAAAGTGCGAAAAAAAGTGCGAAAAAAAAGTGCGACAAAAAGTGCGGGAAAAAAATGCGAAAAATAGTGCGAAAAAAAGTGCGGAAAAAGTGCGGAAAAAGTGCGACAAAAAGTGCGACAAAAAGTGCGGAAAAAAGTGCGAAAAAAAGTGCGGAAAAAGTGCGAAAAAATGCGAAAAAAAGTGCGAAATAAAGTGCGACAAAAAGTGCGACAAAAAGTGCGACAAAAAGTGCGACAAAAGTGCTAAAAAAGTTGCGAAAAGAGCGTAAAAAGTGCGACAAAAAGTGCGGAAAAATGTGCGAAAAAGTGTGCAAAAAAAGTGTGAAAAAAAAAGTGCGACAAAAAGTGAGGAAAAAATGCGATAAAAAGTGCGACAAAAAGTGCGGAAAAAAGTGCGACAAAAAGTGAGAAAAAAAGTGCGAAAAAAAGCGCGACAAAAGTGCGACAAAAAGTGCGGAAAAAAAGTGCGAAAAAAGTGTGAAAAAATGTGCGACAAAAAGTGCGGAAAAAAGTGCGGAAAAAAGTGCGGAAAAAAGTGCGGAAAAAATGCGAAAAAAAGTGCGAAATAAAGTGCGACAAAAAGTGCTAAAAAAGTGGGGGAAAAAGTGCGACAGATAGTGCGGAAAAAGTGCGGAAAAAATGCGAAAAAAAGTGCGACAAAAAGTGCGGAAAAAAGTGCTTAAGAAAGTGCGGCAAAAAGTGCGGAAAAAGTGCGGAAAAAATGCGAAAAAAAGTGCGACAAAAAGTGCGGAAAAGTGCGACAAAAAGTGCGGAAAAAAGTGCGAAAAAAAGTGCGACAAAAAGTGCTAGAAAAGTGCGGAAAAATGTGCGACAGAAAGTGCGGATAAAGTGCGGAAAAAGTGCGGAATAAGTGCGTCAAAAAGTGCGAAAAAAAGTGCGATAAAAAGTGCGGAAAAAAGTGCGACAAAAAGTGCGGAAAAAGTGCGAAAAAAGTGTGAAAAAATGTGCGACAAAAAGTGCGGAAAAAGTGCGGAAAAAATGCGAAAAAAAGTGCGACAAAAAGTGCGGAAAAAAGTGCGACAAAAAGTGCGACAAAAAGTGCGGGAAAAAGTGCGAAAAAAAGTGCGAAAAAAGTGCGACAAAAAGTGCGGAAAAAAGTGCGAAAAAAAGTGTCAAAAAATGTGGCGACAAAAAGTGCGGAGAAAAGTGCGGAAAAAATGCGAAAAAAAGTGCGACAAAAAGTGCGGAAAAAAGTGCGACAAAAAGTGCGACAAAAAGTGAGAAAAAAAGTGCGAAAAAAAGTGCGACAAAAAGTGCGGAAAAAAAGGCGGCAAAAAGTGCGACAAAAAGTGCGGAAAAAAGTGCGGAAAAAAGTGCGGCAAAAAGTGCGGAAAAAAATGCGAAAAAAAGTGCGAAAAAAAGTGCGGAAAAAAGTGCGGAAAAAAGTGCGGAAAAAAATGCGAAAAAAAGTGCGAAAAAAAGTGCGGAAAAAAGTGCGGAAAAAAGTGCGACAAAAAGTGTGGAAAAAAGTGCGACTAAAAGTGCGGAAAAAAGTGCGGAAAAAAGTGCGACAAAAAGTGCGGAAAAAAGTGCGGCAAAAAGTGCGATAAAAAGTGCGGAAAAAAGTGCGGCAAAAAGTGCGACAAAAAGTGCGGAAAAAAGTGCGGAAAAAAGTGCGGCAAAAAGTGGGGAAAAAAGTGCGGAAAACAATGCGAAAAAAAGTGCGGAAAAAAGTGCGGAAAAAATTTTTGTAGTAATTTTTTTTTTCTGACTTCTGACTTTTCTGACTATTCTGACTTTTTTTTCTGACTTTTTTTCTGACTTCTGACTTTTTTTCTGACTTTTTTCTGACTTTTTTTCTGACTTTTTTTTCTGACTTTTTTCTGACTTTTTCTGACTTTTTTCTGACTTTTTTTCTGACTTTTTTCTGACTTTTTTTCCGACTTCTGACTTTTTTTCTGACTTGTTTTTCTGACTTTTTTTCTGACTTTTTCTGACTTTTTTTCTGACTTTTTTTCTGACTTTTTTCTGACTTTTTTTCCGAATTCTGACTTTTTTTCTGACTAGTTTTCTGACTTTTATTCTGACTTTTTTCTCTGTTTTTTTTTCTGACTTTTTTCTGACTTTTTCTGACGACTTTTTTTCCTGACTTTTTCTGACTTTTTTTCTGAATTTTTTCTGACTTCCGAATTTTTTTTTTGACTTTTTTTCTGACTTCTTTTTCTGACTTTTTTTCTGACTTTTTCTGACTTTTTTTCTGACTTTTTTCTGACTTTTTTCTGACTTCTGACTTTTATCTGACTAGTTTTCTGACTCCTCTTTCTGACTTTTTTTCTGAGTTTTTTTTCTGACTTCTAATTCGTTGCATCAAATGGTCAGAAAGATATGTGCTGATAACATCCGAATGCAACAGATTAGTATTCATATTTGAGAATATGTTATCTATTGTAGTAGCTGAATGACCTTGTAACCTAGTATGTACATCTATGCCTTGCACTAACCCATAACTTAGCAGTAAGTTGCGGAAATCACATGCTTTCTGATTATTAACATTTTTGTCCAAATTAATATTAAAGTCGCCACATAAAAAATGATGCTTATTTTGAACATTGAATTTACTCAAGAGTAGTTCTAACATATCGCTAAAAATTTTAAAATCCGCATTAGGAGATCTATAGAAGCAACTGACATTGTTTTTAGTATTGTTTAATAATTTATTTGTATTTAGCCAGCCTTCTGTTAAATGATTTATTTCTGAAATTTTTGTAGTAATTTTTTTTTCTGACTTCTGACTATTCTGACTTTTTTTTCTGACTTTTTTTCTGACTTTTCTGACTTTTTTTCTGACTTTTTTCTGACTTTTTTTCTGACTTTTTTTCTGACTTTTTTCTGACTTTTTTTCTGACTTCTGACTTTTTTTTCTGACTAGTTTTCTGACTTTTATTCTGACTTTTTTCTGTTTTTTTCCTGACTTTTTCCTAACTTTTTTTTCTGCGACAAAAAGTGCGGCAAAAAGTGCGACAAAAAGTGCGGAAAAAAAGTGCGGAAAAAAGTGCGGCAAAAGTGCGGAAAAAAGTGCGGAAAAAAATGCGAAAAAAGTGCGAAAAAAAGTGCGGAAAAAGTGCGGAAAAAAGTGCGGAAAAAAATGCGAAAAAAAGTGCGAAAAAAAGTGCGGAAAAAAGTGCGGAAAAAAGTGCGGAAAAAAGTGCGACAAAAAGTGCGACAAAAAGTGCGGAAAAAAGTGCGAAAAAAGTGCGGAAAAAAGTGCGGAAAAAATGCGAAAAAAAGTGCGAAATAAAGTGCGACAAAAAGTGCTAAAAAGTGCGGAAAAATGTGCGACAGAAAGTGCGGAAAAAGTGCGGAATAAGTGCGTCAAAAAGTGCGAAAAAAGTGCGATAAAAAGTGCGGAAAAAAGTGCGGAAAAAAGTGCGACTTTTTTCTGACTTTTTCTGACTTTTTTCTGACTTTTTTTCTGACTTCTGACTTTTTCTTCTGACTAGTTTTCTGACTTTTATTCTGAATTTTTTCTCTGTTTTATTTTCTGACTTTTTTCTGACGACTTTTTTCCTGACTTTTTCTGACATTTTTTTCTGACTTTTTTTCTGACTTTTTTTCTGACTTTTTTTTGACTTTTTTTCTGACTTTTTTCTGACTTTCTGACTTTTTTCTGACTTTTTTTCTGACTTCTTTTCTGACTTTTTCTGACTTTTTCTGACTTTTTCTGACTTTTTTCTGACTTCTGACTTTTTTCTGACTTTTTTTCAGACTATCTGACTTTTTTTCTGACTTTTTTCTGACTTTTTTTCTGACTTCTGACATTTTTCTGACTTTTTTCCGACTTATTTTTCTGACTTTATCTGACTTTTTTTCTGACTTTTTTCTGACTTTTTTTCTGACTTCTGACATTTTTCTGACTTTTTTCCGACTTATTTTTCTGACTAATTCTGACTTTTCTGTTTTTTTCCTGACTTTTTTCTAACTTTTTTTTCTGACCTGACTTTTTTTTCTGACTAGTTTTCTGACTTTTATGTGCGACAAAAAGTGCGGATAAAAGTGCGAAAAAATGTGCGGAAAAAAGTGCGGAAAAAAGTGCGGAAAAAAGTTCGGAAAAAAGTGCGGAAAAAATGCGAAAAAAAGTGCGGAAAAAATGCGAAAAAAGTGCGACAAAAAGTGCGGAAAAAAGTGCGAAAAAAAGTGCGAAAAAAAGTGCGACAAAAAGTGCGGGAAAAAAATGCGAAAAATAGTGCGAAAAAAAGTGCGGAAAAAAGTGCGGAAAAAAGTGCGACAAAAAGTGCGGAAAAAGTGCGGAAAACAATGCGAAACAAAGTGCGAAAAAAAGTGCGGAAAAAAATGCGGAAAAAATTTTTGTAGTAATTTTTTTTTTCTGACTTCTGACTTCTGACTATTCTGACTTTTTTTTTCTGACTTTTTTTCTGACTTTTCTGACAAAAAGTGCTAAAAAAGTGCGGAAAAAAGTGCGGCAAAAAGTGCGACAAAAAGTGCGGAGAAAAGTGCGGAAAAAAGTGCGGAAAAAAGTGCGGCAAAAGTGCGGAAAAAAGTGCGGAAAACAATGCGAAACAAAGTGCGAAAAAAAGTGCGGAAAAAAATGCGGAAAAAATTTTTGTAGTAATTTTTTTTTTCTGACTTCCGACTTCTGACTATTCTGACTTTTTTTTCTGACTTTTTTTCTGACTTTTCTGACAAAAAGTGCTAAAAAAGTGCGGAAAAAAGTGCGGCAAAAAGTGCGACAAAAAGTGCGGAGAAAAGTGCGGAAAAAAGTGCGGAAAAAAGTGCGGCAAAAGTGCGGAAAAAAGTGCGGAAAACAATGCGAAACAAAGTGCGAAAAAAAGTGCGGAAAAAAATGCGGGAAAAAATTTTTGTAGTAATTTTTTTTTTCTGACTTCCGACTTCTGACTATTCTGACTTTTTTTTTCTGACTTTTTTTCTGACTTTTCTGACTTTTTTTCTGACTTTTTTCTGAATTTTTTTCTGACTTTTTTTTCTGACTTTTTTTCTGACTTTTTTCTGACTTTTTTCTGACTTTCTGACTTTTTTTCTGACTTTTTCTGACTTCTGACTTTTTTTTCTGACTAGTTTTCTGACTTTTATTCTGACTTTTATTCTCTGTTTTTTTTTCTGACTTTTTTCTGACGACTTTTTTTCCTGACTTTCTGACTTTTTTCTGACTTTTTTCTGACTTTTTTTGACTTTTTTTCTGACTTTTCTGACTTTTTTTCTGGCTTTTTTTGATTTTTTTTTCTGAGTTTTTTTTCTGACTTCTAATTCGTTGCATCAAATGGTCAGAAAGATATGTGCTGATAACATCCGAATGCAACAGATTAGTATTCATATTGAGAATATGTTATCTATTGTAGTAGCTGAATGACCTTGTAACCTAGTATGTACAATTGTACATCTATGCCTTGCACTAACCCATAACTTAGCAGTAAGTTGCGGAATCACATGCTTTCTGATTATTAACATTTTTGTCCAAATTAATATTAAAGTCGCCAATAAAAATGAGGCTTATTTTGAACATTGAATTTACTCAAGAGTAGTTCTAACATATCGCTAAAAATTTTAAAATCCGCATTAGGAGATCTATAGAAGCAACTGACATTGTTTTTTAGTATTGTTTAATAATTTATTTGTATTTAGCCAGCCTTCTGTAAATAATTTATTTCTGAAATTCTAGTAGTAATTTTTTTTTCTGACTTCTGACTATTCTGACTTTTTTTTCTGACTTTTTTCTGACTTTTCTGACTTTTTCTCTGACTTTTTTTCTGACTTTTTTTCCTGACTTTTTTCTAACTTTTTTTTCTGACTTCTGACTTTTTTTTCTGACTAGTTTTCTGACTTTTATGTGCGACAAAAGTGCGGATAAAAGTGCGAAAAAATGTGCGGAAAAAGTGCGGAAAAAAGTGCGGAAAAAGTTCGGAAAAAAGTGCGGAAAAAATGCGAAAAAAAGTGCGGAAAAAATGCGAAAAAAGTGCGACAAAAAGTGCGGAAAAAGTGCGAAAAAAAGTGCGAAAAAAGTGCGACAAAAAGTGCGGAAAAAATGCGGAAAAAAAATGCGAAAAAATAGTGCGAAAAAAGTGCGGAAAAAAGTGCGGAAAAAAGTGCGACAAAAAGTGCGACAAAAGTGCGGAAAAAAGTGCGAAAAAAAGTGCGGAAAAAAGTGCGGAAAAAATGCGAAAAAAAGTGCGAAAAAAAGTGCGACAAAAAGTGCGACAAAAAGTGCTAAAAAAGTGCGAAAAGAGTGCGAAAAAATGCGACAAAAATTGCGGAAAAATGTGCGAAAAAGTGTGCAAAAAAAGTGTGAAAAAAAAGTGCGACAAAAAGTGAGGAAAAAGTGCGACAAAAATTGCGACAAAAATTGCGAATAAAGTGCGAAAAAAAGTGCGAAAAAAAGTGCGACAAAAAGTGCGGCAAAAAGTGCGACAAAAAGTGCGGAAAAAAGTGCGGAAAAAAGTGCGGCAAAAAGTGCGGAAAAAGTGCGGAAAAAAAATGCGAAAAAAAGTGCGAAAAAAGTGCGGAAAAAAGTGCGGAAAAAAGTGCGGAAAAAAATGCGAAAAAAAGTGCGAAAAAAAGTGCGGAAAAAAGTGCGGAAAAAAGGGCGGAAAAAAGTGCGACAAAAAGTGCGACAAAAAGTGCGGAAAAAAGTGCGAAAAAAAGTGCGGAAAAAAGTGCGGAAAAAATGCGAAAAAAAGTGCGAAATAAAGTGCGACAAAAAGTGCTAAAAAAGTGCGGAAAAAAGTGCGGCAAAAAGTGCGACAAAAAGTGCGGAGAAAAGTGCGGAAAAAGTGCGGAAAAAAGTGCGGCAAAAGTGCGGAAAAAAGTGCGGAAAACAATGCGAAACAAAGTGCGAAAAAAAGTGCGGAAAAAATGCGGAAAAAATTTTTGTAGTAATTTTTTTTTTCTGACTTCTGACTTCTGACTTTTCTGACTTTTTTTTTCTGACTTTTTTTCTGACTTTTCTGACTTTTTTTCTGACTTTTTTCTGACTTTTTTCTGACTTTTTTTTCTGACTTTTTTTCTGACTTTTTTCTGACTTTTTTCTGACTTTCTGACTTTTTTTCTGACTTTTTTCTGACGACTTTTTTCCTGACTTTCTGACTTTTTTCTGACTTTCTTTCTGACTTTTTTCTGACTTTTTTTCTGACTTTATCTGACTTTTTTTCTGACTTTTTCTGACTTTTTTTCTGACTTCTGACTTTTTCCGACTTATTTTCTGACTAATTCTGACTTTTTCTGTTTTTTCCTGACTTTTTTCTAACTTTTTTTTCTGACCTGACTTTTTTTTCTGACTAGTTTTCTGACTTTTATGTGCGACAAAAAGTGCGGATAAAAGTGCGAAAAATGTGCGGAAAAAAGTGCGGAAAAAAGTGCGGAAAAAAGTTCGGAAAAAAGTGCGGAAAAAATGCGAAAAAAAGTGCGACAAAAGTGCGGAAAAGTGCGACAAAAAGTGCGGAAAAAAGTGCGAAAAAAAGTGCGAAAAAAAAGTGCGACAAAAAGTGCGGGAAAAAAATGCGAAAAATAGTGCGAAAAAAAGTGCGGAAAAAAGTGCGGAAAAAAGTGCGACAAAAAGTGCGACAAAAAGTGCGGAAAAAAGTGCGAAAAAAAGTGCGGAAAAAAGTGCGGAAAAAATGCGAAAAAAAGTGCGAAATAAAGTGCGACAAAAAGTGCGACAAAAAGTGCGACAAAAAGTGCGACAAAAAGTGCTAAAAAAGTGCGAAAAGAGCGTAAAAAAGTGCGACAAAAAGTGCGGAAAAATGTGCGAAAAAGTGTGCAAAAAAAGTGTGAAAAAAAAGTGCGACAAAAAGTGAGGAAAAATGCGATAAAAAGTGCGACAAAAAGTGCGGAAAAAAGTGCGACAAAAAGTGAGAAAAAAAGTGCGAAAAAAAGCGCGACAAAAAGTGCGACAAAAAGTGCGGAAAAAAGTGCGAAAAAAAGTGTGAAAAAATGTGCGACAAAAAGTGCGGAAAAAAGTGCGGAAAAAATGCGAAAAAAAGTGCGAAATAAAGTGCGACAAAAAGTGCTAAAAAAGTGGGGGAAAAAGTGCGACAGATAGTGCGGAAAAAGTGCGGAAAAAATGCGAAAAAAAGTGCGACAAAAAGTGCGGAAAAAAGTGCTTAAGAAAGTGCGGCAAAAAGTGCGGAAAAAGTGCGGAAAAAATGCGAAAAAAAGTGCGACAAAAAGTGCGGAAAAGTGCGACAAAAAGTGCGGAAAAAAGTGCGAAAAAAAGTGCGACAAAAAGTGCTAAAAAAGTGCGGAAAAATGTGCGACAGAAAGTGCGGAATAAGTGCGACAAAAAGTGCGAAAAAAAGTGCGATAAAAAGTGCGGAAAAAAGTGCGACAAAAAGTGCGGAAAAAAGTGCGAAAAAAGTGTGAAAAAATGGGCGACAAAAAGTGCGGAAAAAAGTGCGGAAAAAATGCGAAAAAAAGTGCGACAAAAAGTGCGGAAAAAAGTGCGACAAAAAGTGCGACAAAAAGTGAGAGAAAAAGTGCGAAAAAAAATGCGACAAAAAGTGCGACAAAAAGTGCGGAAAAAAGTGCGAAAAAAAAGTGTCAAAAAATGTGCGACAAAAAGTGCGGAGAAAAGTGCGGAAAAAATGCGAAAAAAAGTGCGACAAAAAGTGCGGAAAAAAGTGCGACAAAAAGTGCGACAAAAAGTGAGAAAAAAAGTGCGAAAAAAAGTGCGACAAAAAGTGCGGAAAAAAGGCGGCAAAAAGTGCGACAAAAAGTGCGGAAAAAAGTGCGGAAAAAAGTGCGGCAAAAAGTGCGGAAAAAAATGCGAAAAAAAGTGCGAAAAAAAGTGCGGAAAAAAGTGCGGAAAAAAGTGCGGAAAAAAATGCGAAAAAAAGTGCGAAAAAAAGTGCGGAAAAAAGTGCGGAAAAAAGTGCGACAAAAAGTGTGGAAAAAAGTGCGACTAAAAGTGCGGAAAAAAGTGCGGAAAAAAGTGCGACAAAAAGTGCGGAAAAAAGTGCGGCAAAAAGTGCGACAAAAAGTGCGGAAAAAAGTGCGGCAAAAAGTGCGACAAAAAGTGCGGAAAAAAGTGCGGAAAAAAGTGCGGCAAAAAGTGGGGAAAAAAGTGCGGAAAACAATGCGAAAAAAAGTGCGGAAAAAAGTGCGGAAAAAATTTTTGTAGTAATTTTTTTTTTCTGACTTCTGACTTTTCTGACTATTCTGACTTTTTTTTCTGACTTTTTTTCTGACTTCTGACTTTTTTTCTGACTTTTTTCTGACTTTTTTTCTGACTTTTTTTTCTGACTTTTTTCTGACTTTTTTCTGACTTTTTTCTGACTTTTTTTCTGACTTTTTTCTGACTTTTTTCCGAATTCTGACTTTTTTTCTGACTAGTTTTCTGACTTTTTTTCTGACTTTTTTCTGACTTTTTTTCTGACTTTTTTTCTGACTTTTTTCTGACTTTTTTCCGAATTCTGACTTTTTTTCTGACTAGTTTTCTGACTTTTATTCTGACTTTTTTCTCTGTTTTTTTTCTGACTTTTTTCTGACTTTTTTCTGACGACTTTTTTTCCTGACTTTTTCTGACTTTTTTTCTGAATTTTTTCTGAATTTTTTTTTGACTTTTTTTCTGACTTCTTTTTCTGACTTTTTTTCTGACTTTTTCTGACTTTTTTCTGACTTTTTTCTGACTTTTTTCTGACTTCTGACTTTTTTCTGACTAGTTTCTGACTCCTCTTTCTGACTTTTTTTCTGAGTTTTTTTTCTGACTTCTAATTCGTTGCATCAAATGGTCAGAAAGATATGTGCTGATAACATCCGAATGCAACAGATTAGTATTCATATTTGAGAATATGTTATCTATTGTAGTAGCTGAATGACCTTGTAACCTAGTATGTACAATTGTACATCTATGCCTTGCACTAACCCATAACTTAGCAGTAAGTTGCGGAAATCACATGCTTTCTGATTATTAACATTTTTGTCCAAATTAATATTAAAGTCGCCACATAAAAAATGAGGCTTATTTTGAACATTGAATTTACTCAAGAGTAGTTCTAACATATCGCTAAAAATTTTAAAATCCGCATTAGGAGATCTATAGAAGCAACTGACATTGTTTTTTAGTATTGTTTAATAATTTATTTGTATTTAGCCAGCCTTCTGTTAAATAATTTATTTCTGAAATTCTAGTAGTAATTTTTTTTTTCTGACTTCTGACTATTCTGACTTTTTTTCTGACTTTTTTTCTGACTTTTCTGACTTTTTTTCTGACTTTTTTCTGACTTTTTTTCTGACTTTTTTTTCTGACTTTTTTTCTGACTTTTTTTCTGACTTCTGACTTTTTTTTCTGACTAGTTTTCTGACTTTTATTCTGACTTTTACTGTTTTTTTCCTGACTTTTTTCTAACTGTTTTTCTGACTTCTGACTTTTTTTTCTGACTAGTTTTCTGACTTTTATGTGCGACAAAAAGTGCGGATAAAAGTGCGAAAAAATGTGCGGAAAAAAGTGCGGAAAAAAGTGCGGAAAAAAGTTCGGAAAAAAGTGCGGAAAAAATGCGAAAAAAAGTGCGGAAAAAATGCGAAAAAAGTGCGACAAAAAGTGCGGAAAAAAGTGCGAAAAAAAGTGCGAAAAAAAGTGCGACAAAAAGTGCGGAAAAAAATGCGGGAAAAAAATGCGAAAAAAAGTGCGAAAAAAAGTGCGGAAAAAAGTGCGGAAAAAAGTGCGACAAAAAGTGCGACAAAAAGTGCGGAAAAAAGTGCGAAAAAAAGTGCGGAAAAAAGTGCGGAAAAAATGCGAAAAAAAGTGCGAAATAAAGTGCGACAAAAAGTGCGACAAAAAGTGCTAAAAAAGTGCGAAAAGAGTGCGAAAAAATGTGACAAAAATTGCGGAAAAATGTGCGAAAAAGTGTGCAAAAAAAGTGTGAAAAAAAAGTGCGACAAAAAGTGAGGAAAAAGTGCGACAAAAATTGCGACAAAAATTGCGAATAAAGTGCGAAAAAAAGTGCGAAAAAAAGTGCGACAAAAAGTGCGGCAAAAAGTGCGACAAAAAGTGCGGAAAAAAGTGCGGAAAAAAGTGCGGCAAAAAGTGCGGAAAAAAGTGCGGAAAAAAAATGCGAAAAAAAGTACGAAAAAAAGTGCGGAAAAAAGTGCGGAAAAAAGTGCGGAAAAAAATGCGAAAAAAGTGCGAAAAAAAGTGCGGAAAAAAGTGCGGAAAAAAGGGCGGAAAAAAGTGCGACAAAAAGTGCGACAAAAAGTGCGGAAAAAAGTGCGAAAAAAAGTGCGGAAAAAAGTGCGGAAAAAATGCGAAAAAAGTGCGAAATAAAGTGCGACAAAAAGTGCTAAAAAAGTGCGGAAAAAAGTGCGGCAAAAAGTGCGACAAAAAGTGCGGAGAAAAGTGCGGAAAAAAGTGCGGAAAAAAGTGCGGCAAAAGTGCGGAAAAAAGTGCGGAAAACAATGCGAAACAAAGTGCGAAAAAAAGTGCGGAAAAAAATGCGGAAAAAATTTTTGTAGTAATTTTTTTTTTCTGACTTCTGACTTCTGATTATTCTGACTTTTTTTCTGACTTTTTTTCTGACTTTTTTTTCCGACTTTTTTCTGACTTTTTTTCTGACTTTTTTTCTGACTTTCTGACTTTTTTTCTGACTTTTTTCTGACTTCTGACTTTTTTTTCTGACTAGTTTTCTGACTTTTATTCTGACTTTTTTCTCTGTTTTTTTTTCTGACTTTTTTCTGACGACTTTTTTTCCTGACTTTCTGACTTTTTTCTGACTTTCTTTCTGACTTTTTTCCGACTTATTTTTCTGACTTTATCTGACTTTTTTTCTGACTTTTTCTGACTTTTTTCTGACTTCTGACTTTTTTCCGACTTTTTTTCTGACTAATTCTGACTTTTTTCTGTTTTTTTCCTGACTTTTTTCTAACTTTTTTTTCTGACTTCTGACTTTTTTCTGACTAGTTTTCTGACTTTTATGTGCGACAAAAAGTGCGGATAAAAGTGCGAAAAAATGTGCGGAAAAAAGTGCGGAAAAAAGTGCGGAAAAAAGTTCGGAAAAAAGTGCGGAAAAAATGCGAAAAAAAGTGCGACAAAAAGTGCGGAAAAGTGCGACAAAAAGTGCGGAAAAAAGTGCGAAAAAAAGTGCGAAAAAAAAGTGCGACAAAAAGTGCGGGAAAAAAATGCGAAAAATAGTGCGAAAAAAAGTGCGGAAAAAAGTGCGGAAAAAAGTGCGACAAAAAGTGCGACAAAAAGTGCGGAAAAAAGTGCGAAAAAAAGTGCGGAAAAAAGTGCGGAAAAAATGCGAAAAAAAGTGCGAAATAAAGTGCGACAAAAAGTGCGACAAAAAGTGCGACAAAAAGTGCGACAAAAAGTGCTAAAAACGTGCGAAAAGAGTGCAAAAAAGTGCGACAAAAAGTGCGGAAAAATGTGCGAAAAAGTGTGCAAAAAAAGTGTGAAAAAACAGTGCGACAAAAAGTGAGGAAAAAATGCGATAAAAAGTGCGACAAAAAGTGCGGAAAAAAGTGCGACAAAAAGTGAGAAAAAAAGTGCGAAAAAAAGCGCGACAAAAAGTGCGACAAAAAGTGCGGAAAAAAGTGCGAAAAAAAGTGTGAAAAAATGTGCGACAAAAAGTGCGGAAAAAAGTGCGGAAAAAAGTGCGGAAAAAAGTGCGGAAAAAATGCGAAAAAAAGTGCGAAATAAAGTGCGACAAAAAGTGCTAAAAAGTGGGGAAAAAAGTGCGACAGAAGGTGCGGAAAAAGTGCGGAAAAAATGCGAAAAAAAGTGCGACAAAAAGTGCGGAAAAAAGTGCGAAAAAAAGTGCGGCAAAAAGTGCGGAAAAAGTGCGGAAAAAATGCGAAAAAAAGTGCGACAAAAAGTGCGGAAAAGTGCGACAAAAAGTGCGGAAAAAAGTGCGAAAAAAAGTGCGACAAAAAGTGCTAGAAAAGTGCGGAAAAATGTGCGACAGAAAGTGCGGAATAAGTGCGTCAAAAAGTGCGAAAAAAAGTGCGATAAAAAGTGCGGAAAAAAGTGCGACAAAAGTGCGGAAAAAAGTGCGAAAAAAGTGTGAAAAAATGGGCGACAAAAAGTGCGGAAAAAAGTGCGGAAAAAATGCGAAAAAAAGTGCGACAAAAAGTGCGGAAAAAAGTGCGACAAAAGTGCGACAAAAAGTGAGAGAAAAAGTGCGAAAAAAAATGCGACAAAAAGTGCGACAAAAAGTGCGGAAAAAAGTGCGAAAAAAAGTGTCAAAAAATGCGCGACAAAAAGTGCGGAGAAAAGTGCGGAAAAAATGCGAAAAAAAGTGCGACAAAAAGTGCGGAAAAAAGTGCGACAAAAAGTGCGACAAAAAGTGAGAAAAAAAGTGCGAAAAAAAGTGCGACAAAAAGTGCGGAAAAAAGGCGGCAAAAAGTGCGACAAAAAGTGCGGAAAAAAGTGCGGAAAAAAGTGCGACAAAAAGTGCGGAAAAAAATGCGAAAAAAAGTGCGAAAAAAAGTGCGGAAAAAGTGCGGAAAAAAGTGCGGAAAAAATGCGAAAAAAGTGCGGAAAAAAGTGCGGAAAAAGTGCGGAAAAAAATGCGAAAAAAAGTGCGGCAAAAAGTGCGGAAAAAGTGCGGAAAAAAGTGCGACAAAAGTGCGGAAAAAAGTGCGACAAAAAGTGCGGAAAAAAAGTGCGACAAAAAGTGCGGAAAAAGTGCGACAAAAAGTGGCGGAAAAAAGTGCGGAAAAAAGTGCGGCAAAAGTGGGGAAAAAAGTGCGGAAAACAATGCGAAAAAAAGTGCGGAAAAAAGTGCGGAAAAATTTTTGTAGTAATTTTTTTTTTCTGACCTGACTTTTCTGACTTTTCTGACTTTTTTCTGACTTTTTTTCTGACTTCTGACTTTTTTTCTGACTTTTTTCTGACTTTTTTTCTGACTTTTTTTTCTGACTTTTTTCTGACTTTTTCTGACTTTTTTCTGACTTTTTTTCTGACTTTTTTCTGACTTTTTTCCGAATTCTGACTTTTTTTCTGACTTTTCTGACTTTTTCTGACTTTTTCTCTGTTTTTTTCCTGACTTTTTTCTAACTTTTTTTTCTGACCTGACTTTTTTTCTGACTAGTTTTCTGACTTTTATGTGCGACAAAAAGTGCGGATAAAAGTGCGAAAAAATGTGCGGAAAAAAGTGCGGAAAAAAAAAGTGCGGAAAAAAGTTCGGAAAAAAGTGCGGAAAAAATGCGAAAAAGTGCGACAAAAAGTGCGGAAAAGTGCGACAAAAAGTGCGGAAAAAAGTGCGAAAAAAGTGCGAAAAAAAGTGCGACAAAAAGTGCGAAAAAAATGCGAAAAAAAGTGCGAAAAAAAGTGCGGAAAAAAGTGCGGAAAAAGTGCGACAAAAAGTGCGACAAAAAGTGCGGAAAAAAGTGCGAAAAAAAGTGCGAAAAAAGTGCGGAAAAAATGCGAAAAAAAGTGCGAAATAAAGTGCGACAAAAAGTGCGACAAAAAGTGCGACAAAAAGTGCGGAAAAAAGTGCGACAAAAAGTGTGGAAAAAAGTGCGACAAAAAGTGCGGAAAAAAGTGCGAAAAAGTGTGAAAAAATGGGCGACAAAAGTGCGGAAAAAGTGCGGAAAAAAATGCGAAAAAAAGTGCGAAAAAGTGCGGAAAAAAGTGCGACAAAAAGTGCGACAAAAAGTGAGAGAAAAAGTGCGAAAAAAAATGCGACAAAAAGTGCGACAAAAAGTGCGGAAAAAAGTGCGAAAAAAAGTGTCAAAAAATGTGCGACAAAAGTGCGGAGAAAAGTGCGGAAAAAATGCGAAAAAAAGTGCGACAAAAGTGCGGAAAAAAGTGCGACAAAAAGTGCGACAAAAAGTGAGAAAAAAAGTGCGAAAAAAAGTGCGACAACAAAGTGCGGAAAAAAGGCGGCAAAAAGTGCGACAAAAGTGCGGAAAAAGTGCGGAAAAAAGTGCGGCAAAAGTGCGGAAAAAATGCGAAAAAAAGTGCGAAAAAAAGTGCGGAAAAAAGTGCGGAAAAAAGTGCGGAAAAAAATGCGAAAAAAAGTGCGAAAAAAAGTTTTTCTGACTTCTGACTATTCTGACTTTTTTTTCTGACTTTTTTCTGACTTTCTGACTTTTTTTTTCTGACTTTTTTCTGACTTTTTTCCTGACTTTTTTTTCTGACTTTTTTCTGACTTTTTTCTGACTTTTCTGACTTTTTCTGACTTTTTTCTGACTTTTTTCCTGACTTTTTTTCTGACTTTTTTTCTGACTTTTTTTTCTGACTTTTTTTCTGACTTTTTTTCTGACTTTTTTTTCTGACTTCTGACTTTTTTCTGACTTTTTTCTGACTTTTTTCTGACTTTTTTTCCGAATTCTGACTTTTTTTCTGACTAGTTTTCTGACTTTTATTCTGACTTTTTTCTCTGTTTTTTTTCTGACTTTTTTCTGACTTTTTTCTGACGACTTTTTTTCCTGACTTTTTCTGACTTTTTTTCTGAATTTTTTCTGACTTCCGAATTTTTTTTTGACTTTTTTTCTGACTTCTTTTTCTGACTTTTTTTCTGACTTTTTCTGACTTTTTTTCTGACTTTTTTCTGACTTTTTTTCTGACTTCTGACTTTTATCTGACTAGTTTTCTGACTCCTCTTTCTGACTTTTTTTCTGAGTTTTTTTTCTGACTTCTAATTCGTTGCATCAAATGGTCAGAAAGATATGTGCTGATAACATCCGAATGCAACAGATTAGTATTCATATTTGAGAATATGTTATCTATTGTAGTAGCTGAATGACCTTGTAACCTAGTATGTACATCTATGCCTTGCACTAACCCATAACTTAGCAGTAAGTTGCGGAAATCACATGCTTTCTGATTATTAACATTTTTGTCCAAATTAATATTAAAGTCGCCACATAAAAAATGATGCTTATTTTGAACATTGAATTTACTCAAGAGTAGTTCTAACATATCGCTAAAAATTTTAAAATCCGCATTAGGAGATCTATAGAAGCAACTGACATTGTTTTTTAGTATTGTTTAATAATTTATTTGTATTTAGCCAGCCTTCTGTTAAATAATTTATTTCTGAAATTCTAGTAGTAATTTTTTTTTTCTGACTTCTGACTATTCTGACTTTTTTTTCTGACTTTTTTTCTGACTTTTCTGACTTTTTTCTAACTTTTTTTTCTGACTTCTGACTTTTTTTTCTGACTAGTTTTCTGACTTTTATGTGCGACAAAAAGTGCGGATAAAAGTGCGAAAAAATGTGCGGAAAAAAGTGCGGAAAAAAGTGCGGAAAAAAGTTCGGAAAAAAGTGCGGAAAAAATGCGAAAAAAAGTGCGGAAAAAATGCGAAAAAAGTGCGACAAAAAGTGCGGAAAAAAGTGCGAAAAAAAGTGCGAAAAAAAGTGCGACAAAAAGTGCGGAAAAAAATGCGGGAAAAAAATGCGAAAAATAGTGCGAAAAAAAGTGCGGAGAAAAGTGCGGAAAAAAGTGCGGAAAAAAGTGCGGCAAAAGTGCGGAAAAAAGTGCGGAAAACATGTAATACTTTGCTTGCCTAGCATTCCATGCTAGGGTGCCTGGTAAGGGTTTGTTTATATAAACTTCCCTGTTTTGCGTGAATTAGGCTGTATGATGTTTTGCCTAACCTCCAGGGGTTTACAAACACTTTTCCTCGGGTAGCAAATAGTCGGAGACCAGTTCGTTTACTCAATAATAAAACGGTACCTTGTACTAATTTGTATAATGAAAAATAATAATAAATTAACAAGTAATTAAATAACGAAAATAAATAAATAATTCTGGTTCGGTTGCTTGAATGCGACCCAAAGACGTTGCTCGCTTCACACCAGTTAATAATTGAATTGACAGGTGATTCTGTAATTGAATATTAATCGTTTACAAAATGTGAATAATTATGCTGTGAAATAAAATTCAATTAATACATTGGTGAGTATTATTTCTTTAAATGGGTTCGGTCAGTTACAAGTAAACGGTTTGAATTTACAGGTTCTTCAGGAATGCGGTTAATTTCAGGGTTCTGGTAATCAGGTTAATTAAGGTTCGTTCCTTTGAGCGCAGCCCTACGGCTATACAGAAAGGTCCTATGGTAAGTTTTAAACTTAGCTCGGTTTGTACTACCGTACGTAAGTTTTAGGCTTGGAATGGATATGTATAATTAGCTCGGTTCTACTACCGTACTAACTACAACAGAACAGGTTAAACAATCGGAATACAATTAGCTCGGTGTTAAACAACCGTACGTAATTGCATTTATTAACAGGTATAACGGAAAACGGAATACAATTAGCTCGGTTCTAAACAACCGTACGTAATTGCATAACAGGTATTAGGTTAATCGGATTTCAGATCTGAAGGATCTCTCGGTAAGTTCTTCAGTTTTATTGCGGTGCAATTCCTTATAAAGGTATTTTCAGGTCAGGTGGGAGTATTAGGAGGGAGAGATATTTGGTGGGAATGATGTTTACGTTTGCTGGCGACCCCTCCTGGTAGAAATTTGTATTATTTAAGGAATTCCTACCAGGAGTTCTAAAACAAATAATATGTACAAATTTCACATCATTACAAACAATGCGAAACAAAGTGCGAAAAAAAGTGCGGAAAAAAATGCGGAAAAAATTTTTGTAGTAATTTTTTTTTTCTGACTTCTGACTTCTGACTATTCTGACTTTTTTTTTCTGACTTTTTTTCTGACTTTTCTGACTTTTTTTCTGACTTTTTTCTGACTTTTTTTCTGACTTTTTTTTCTGACTTTTTTTCTGACTTTTTTCTGACTTTTTTTCTGACTTTCTGACTTTTTTCTGACTTTTTTCTGACTTCTGACTTTTTTTTCTGACTAGTTTTCTGACTTTTATTCTGACTTTTTTCTCTGTTTTTTTTCTGACTTTTTTCTGACGACTTTTTTTCCTGACTTTCTGACTTTTTTCTGACTTTCTTTCTGACTTTTTTTTGACTTTTTTTCTGACTTTTCTGACTTTTTTTCTGGCTTTTTTTGAATTTTTTTTCTGAGTTTTTTTTCTGACTTCTAATTCGTTGCATCAAATGGTCAGAAAGATATGTGCTGATAACATCCGAATGCAACAGATTAGTATTCATATTTGAGAATATGTTATCTATTGTAGTAGCTGAATGACCTTGTAACCTAGTATGTACAATTGTACATCTATGCCTTGCACTAACCCATAACTTAGCAGTAAGTTGCGGAAATCACATGCTTTCTGATTATTAACATTTTTGTCCAAATTAATATTAAAGTCGCCACATAAAAAATGAGGCTTATTTTGAACATTGAATTTACTCAAGAGTAGTTCTAACATATCGCTAAAAATTTTAAAATCCGCATTAGGAGATCTATAGAAGCAACTGACATTGTTTTTTAGTATTGTTTAATAATTTATTTGTATTTAGCCAGCCTTCTGTTAAATAATTTATTTCTGAAATTCTAGTAGTAATTTTTTTTTTCTGACTTCTGACTATTCTGACTTTTTTTTCTGACTTTTTTTCTGACTTTTCTGACTTTTTTTCTGACTTTTTTCTGACTTTTTTTCTGACTTTTTTTTCTGACTTTTTTCTGACTTTTTTTCTGACTTCTGACTTTTTTTTCTGACTAGTTTTCTGACTTTTATTCTGACTTTTTACTGTTTTTTTCCTGACTTTTTTCTAACTTTTTTTTCTGACTTCTGACTTTTTTTTCTGACTAGTTTTCTGACTTTTATGTGCGACAAAAAGTGCGGATAAAAGTGCGAAAAAATGTGCGGAAAAAAGTGCGGAAAAAAGTGCGGAAAAAAGTTCGGAAAAAAGTGCGGAAAAAATGCGAAAAAAAGTGCGGAAAAAATGCGAAAAAAGTGCGACAAAAAGTGCGGAAAAAAGTGCGAAAAAAAGTGCGAAAAAAAGTGCGACAAAAAGTGCGGAAAAAAATGCGGGAAAAAAATGCGAAAAATAGTGCGAAAAAAAGTGCGGAAAAAAGTGCGGAAAAAAGTGCGACAAAAAGTGCGACAAAAAGTGCGGAAAAAAGTGCGAAAAAAAGTGCGGAAAAAAGTGCGGAAAAAATGCGAAAAAAAGTGCGAAATAAAGTGCGACAAAAAGTGCGACAAAAAGTGCTAAAAAAGTGCGAAAAGAGTGCGAAAAAATGTGACAAAAATTGCGGAAAAATGTGCGAAAAAGTGTGCAAAAAAAGTGTGAAAAAAAAGTGCGACAAAAAGTGAGGAAAAAGTGCGACAAAAATTGCGACAAAAATTGCGAATAAAGTGCGAAAAAAAGTGCGAAAAAAAGTGCGACAAAAAGTGCGGCAAAAAGTGCGACAAAAAGTGCGGAAAAAAGTGCGGAAAAAAGTGCGCCAAAAGTGCGGAAAAAAGTGCGGAAAAAAAATGCGAAAAAAAGTACGAAAAAAAGTGCGGAAAAAAGTGCGGAAAAAAGTGCGGAAAAAAATGCGAAAAAAGTGCGAAAAAAAGTGCGGAAAAAAGTGCGGAAAAAAGGGCGGAAAAAAGTGCGACAAAAAGTGCGACAAAAAGTGCGGAAAAAAGTGCGAAAAAAGTGCGGAAAAAAGTGCGGAAAAAATGCGAAAAAAAGTGCGAAATAAAGTGCGACAAAAAGTGCTAAAAAAGTGCGGAAAAAAGTGCGGCAAAAAGTGCGACAAAAAGTGCGGAGAAAAGTGCGGAAAAAAGTGCGGAAAAAAGTGCGGCAAAAGTGCGGAAAAAAGTGCGGAAAACAATGCGAAACAAAGTGCGAAAAAAAGTGCGGAAAAAAATGCGGAAAAAATTTTTGTAGTAATTTTTTTTTTCTGACTTCTGACTTCTGACTATTCTGACTTTTTTTTCTGACTTTTTTTCTGACTTTTTTTTCCGACTTTTTTTCTGACTTTTTTCTGACTTTTTTTCTGACTTTCTGACTTTTTTTCTGACTTTTTTCTGACTTCTGACTTTTTTTTCTGACTAGTTTTCTGACTTTTATTCTGACTTTTTTCTCTGTTTTTTTTTCTGACTTTTTTCTGACGACTTTTTTTCCTGACTTTCTGACTTTTTTCTGACTTTCTTTCTGACTTTTTTCCGACTTATTTTTCTGACTTTATCTGACTTTTTTTCTGACTTTTTTCTGACTTTTTTTCTGACTTCTGACTTTTTTCCGACTTATTTTTCTGACTAATTCTGACTTTTTTCTGTTTTTTTCCTGACTTTTTTCTAACTTTTTTTTCTGACCTGACTTTTTTTTCTGACTAGTTTTCTGACTTTTATGTGCGACAAAAAGTGCGGATAAAAGTGCGAAAAAATGTGCGGAAAAAAGTGCGGAAAAAAGTGCGGAAAAAAGTTCGGAAAAAAGTGCGGAAAAAATGCGAAAAAAAGTGCGACAAAAAGTGCGGAAAAGTGCGACAAAAAGTGCGGAAAAAAGTGCGAAAAAAAGTGCGAAAAAAAAGTGCGACAAAAAGTGCGGGAAAAAAATGCGAAAAATAGTGCGAAAAAAGTGCGGAAAAAAGTGCGGAAAAAAGTGCGACAAAAAGTGCGACAAAAAGTGCGGAAAAAAGTGCGAAAAAAAGTGCGGAAAAAAGTGCGGAAAAAATGCGAAAAAAAGTGCGAAATAAAGTGCGACAAAAAGTGCGACAAAAAGTGCGACAAAAAGTGCTAAAAACGTGCGAAAAGAGTGCAAAAAAGTGCGACAAAAAGTGCGGAAAAATGTGCGAAAAAGTGTGCAAAAAAAGTGTGAAAAAACAGTGCGACAAAAAGTGAGGAAAAAATGCGATAAAAAGTGCGACAAAAAGTGCGGAAAAAAGTGCGACAAAAAGTGAGAAAAAAAGTGCGAAAAAAAGCGCGACAAAAAGTGCGACAAAAAGTGCGGAAAAAAGTGCGAAAAAAAGTGTGAAAAAATGTGCGACAAAAAGTGCGGAAAAAAGTGCGGAAAAAAGTGCGGAAAAAAGTGCGGAAAAAATGCGAAAAAAAGTGCGAAATAAAGTGCGACAAAAAGTGCTAAAAAAGTGGGGAAAAAAGTGCGACAGATAGTGCGGAAAACGTGCGGAAAAAATGCGAAAAAAAGTGCGACAAAAAGTGCGGAAAAAAGTGCGAAAAAAAGTGCGGCAAAAAGTGCGGAAAAAGTGCGGAAAAAATGCGAAAAAAGTGCGACAAAAAGTGCGGAAAAAAGTGCGACAAAAAGTGCGGAAAAAAGTGCGAAAAAAAGTGCGACAAAAAGTGCTAGAAAAGTGCGGAAAAATGTGCGACAGAAAGTGCGGATAAAGTGCGGAAAAAGTGCGGAATAAGTGCGTCAAAAAGTGCGAAAAAAAGTGCGATAAAAAGTGCGGAAAAAAGTGCGACAAAAAGTGCGGAAAAAAGTGCGAAAAAAGTGTGAAAAAATGGGCGACAAAAAGTGCGGAAAAAAGTGCGGAAAAAATGCGAAAAAAAGTGCGACAAAAAGTGCGGAAAAAAGTGCGACAAAAAGTGCGACAAAAAGTGAGAGAAAAAGTGCGAAAAAAAATGCGACAAAAAGTGCGACAAAAAGTGCGGAAAAAAGTGCGAAAAAAAGTGTCAAAAAATGCGCGACAAAAAGTGCGGAGAAAAGTGCGGAAAAAATGCGAAAAAAAGTGCGACAAAAAGTGCGGAAAAAAGTGCGACAAAAAGTGCGACAAAAAGTGAGAAAAAAAGTGCGAAAAAAAGTGCGACAAAAAGTGCGGAAAAAAGGCGGCAAAAAGTGCGACAAAAAGTGCGGAAAAAAGTGCGGAAAAAAGTGCGGCAAAAAGTGCGGAAAAAAATGCGAAAAAAAGTGCGAAAAAAAGTGCGGAAAAAAGTGCGGAAAAAAATGCGAAAAAAAGTGCGGAAAAAAGTGCGGAAAAAAGTGCGGAAAAAAATGCGAAAAAAAGTGCGAAAAAAGTGCGGAAAAAAGTGCGGAAAAAAGTGCGACAAAAAGTGTGGAAAAAAGTGCGACTAAAAGTGCGGAAAAAAGTGCGGAAAAAAGTGCGACAAAAAGTGCGGAAAAAAGTGCGGCAAAAAGTGCGACAAAAAGTGCGGAAAAAAGTGCGGAAAAAGTGCGGCAAAAAGTGGGGAAAAAAGTGCGGAAAACAATGCGAAAAAAAGTGCGGAAAAAAGTGCGGAAAAAATTTTTGTAGTAATTTTTTTTTTCTGACCTGACTTTTCTGACTATTCTGACTTTTTTCTAACTTTTTTTCTGACTTCTGACTTTTTTTCTGACTTTTTTCTGACTTTTTTTCTGACTTTTTTTTCTGACTTTTTTTCTGACTTTTTTCTGACTTTTTTTCTGACTTCTGACTTTTTTCCGACTTATTTTTCTGACTAATTCTGACTTTTTTCTGTTTTTTTCCTGACTTTTTTCTAACTTTTTTTTCTGACCTGACTTTTTTTTCTGACTAGTTTTCTGACTTTTATGTGCGACAAAAAGTGCGGATAAAAGTGCGAAAAAATGTGCGGAAAAAAGTGCGGAAAAAAGTGCGGAAAAAAGTTCGGAAAAAAGTGCGGAAAAAATGCGAAAAAAAGTGCGACAAAAAGTGCGGAAAAGTGCGACAAAAAGTGCGGAAAAAAGTGCGAAAAAAAGTGCGAAAAAAAAGTGCGACAAAAAGTGCGGGAAAAAAATGCGAAAAATAGTGCGAAAAAAAGTGCGGAAAAAAGTGCGGAAAAAAGTGCGACAAAAAGTGCGACAAAAAGTGCGGAAAAAAGTGCGAAAAAAAGTGCGGAAAAAAGTGCGGAAAAAATGCGAAAAAAAGTGCGAAATAAAGTGCGACAAAAAGTGCGACAAAAAGTGCGACAAAAAGTGCTAAAAAAGTGCGAAAAGAGTGCAAAAAAGTGCGACAAAAAGTGCGGAAAAATGTGCGAAAAAGTGTGCAAAAAAAGTGTGAAAAAACAGTGCGACAAAAAGTGAGGAAAAAATGCGATAAAAAGTGCGACAAAAAGTGCGGAAAAAAGTGCGACAAAAAGTGAGAAAAAAAGTGCGAAAAAAAGCGCGACAAAAAGTGCGACAAAAAGTGCGGAAAAAAGTGCGAAAAAAAGTGTGAAAAAATGTGCGACAAAAAGTGCGGAAAAAAGTGCGGAAAAAAGTGCGGAAAAAAGTGCGGAAAAAATGCGAAAAAAAGTGCGAAATAAAGTGCGACAAAAAGTGCTAAAAAAGTGGGGAAAAAAGTGCGACAGATAGTGCGGAAAACGTGCGGAAAAAATGCGAAAAAAAGTGCGACAAAAAGTGCGGAAAAAAGTGCGAAAAAAAGTGCGGCAAAAAGTGCGGAAAAAGTGCGGAAAAAATGCGAAAAAAAGTGCGACAAAAAGTGCGGAAAAGTGCGACAAAAAGTGCGGAAAAAAGTGCGAAAAAAAGTGCGACAAAAAGTGCTAGAAAAGTGCGGAAAAATGTGCGACAGAAAGTGCGGATAAAGTGCGGAAAAAGTGCGGAATAAGTGCGTCAAAAAGTGCGAAAAAAAGTGCGATAAAAAGTGCGGAAAAAAGTGCGACAAAAAGTGCGGAAAAAAGTGCGAAAAAAGTGTGAAAAAATGGGCGACAAAAAGTGCGGAAAAAAGTGCGGAAAAAATGCGAAAAAAAGTGCGACAAAAAGTGCGGAAAAAAGTGCGACAAAAAGTGCGACAAAAAGTGAGAGAAAAAGTGCGAAAAAAAATGCGACAAAAAGTGCGACAAAAAGTGCGGAAAAAAGTGCGAAAAAAAGTGTCAAAAAATGCGCGACAAAAAGTGCGGAGAAAAGTGCGGAAAAAATGCGAAAAAAAGTGCGACAAAAAGTGCGGAAAAAAGTGCGACAAAAAGTGCGACAAAAAGTGAGAAAAAAAGTGCGAAAAAAAGTGCGACAAAAAGTGCGGAAAAAAGGCGGCAAAAAGTGCGACAAAAAGTGCGGAAAAAAGTGCGGAAAAAAGTGCGGCAAAAAGTGCGGAAAAAAATGCGAAAAAAAGTGCGAAAAAAAGTGCGGAAAAAAGTGCGGAAAAAAGTGCGGAAAAAAATGCGAAAAAAAGTGCGGAAAAAAGTGCGGAAAAAAGTGCGGAAAAAAATGCGAAAAAAAGTGCGGCAAAAAGTGCGGAAAAAAGTGCGGAAAAAAGTGCGACAAAAAGTGTGGAAAAAAGTGCGACTAAAAGTGCGGAAAAAAGTGCGACAAAAAGTGCGGAAAAAAGTGCGGCAAAAAGTGCGACAAAAAGTGCGGAAAAAAGTGCGGAAAAAAGTGCGGCAAAAAGTGGGGAAAAAAGTGCGGAAAACAATGCGAAAAAAAGTGCGGAAAAAAGTGCGGAAAAAATTTTTGTAGTAATTTTTTTTTTCTGACCTGACTTTTCTGACTATTCTGACTTTTTTCTAACTTTTTTCTGACTTCTGACTTTTTTTCTGACTTTTTTCTGACTTTTTTTCTGACTTTTTTTTCTGACTTTTTTCTGACTTTTTCTGACTTTTTTCTGACTTTTTTTCTGACTTTTTTCTGACTTTTTACTTTTTCTGACTTTTTTCTGACTTTTTTCTGACTTTTTTTCCGAATTCTGACTTTTTTTCTGACTAGTTTTCTGACTTTTATTCTGACTTTTTTCTCTGTTTTTTTTTCTGACTTTTTTCTGACTTTTTTCTGACGACTTTTTTTCCTGACTTTTTCTGACTTTTTTTCTGAATTTTTTCTGACTTCCGAATTTTTTTTTTGACTTTTTTTCTGACTTCTTTTTCTGACTTTTTTTCTGACTTTTTCTGACTTTTTTTCTGACTTTTTTCTGACTTTTTTCTGACTCCTCTTTCTGACTTTTTTTCTGAGTTTTTTTTCTGACTTCTAATTCGTTGCATCAAATGGTCAGAAAGATATGTGCTGATAACATCCGAATGCAACAGATTAGTATTCATATTTGAGAATATGTTATCTATTGTAGTAGCTGAATGACCTTGTAACCTAGTATGTACAATTGTACATCTATGCCTTGCACTAACCCATAACTTAGCAGTAAGTTGCGGAAATCACATGCTTTCTGATTATTAACATTTTTGTCCAAATTAATATTAAAGTCGCCACATAAAAAATGAGGCTTATTTTGAACATTGAATTTACTCAAGAGTAGTTCTAACATATCGCTAAAAATTTTAAAATCCGCATTAGGAGATCTATAGAAGCAACTGACATTGTTTTTTAGTATTGTTTAATAATTTATTTGTATTTAGCCAGCCTTCTGTTAAATAATTTATTTCTGAAATTCTAGTAGTAATTTTTTTTTTCTGACTTCTGACTATTCTGACTTTTTTTTCTGACTTTTTTTCTGACTTTTCTGACTTTTTTTCTGACTTTTTTCTGACTTTTTTTCTGACTTTTTTTTCTGACTTTTTTTCTGACTTTTTTTCTGACTTCTGACTTTTTTTTCTGACTAGTTTTCTGACTTTTTTCTGTTTTTTTCCTGACTTTTTTCTAACTTTTTTTTCTGACTTCTGACTTTTTTTTCTGACTAGTTTTCTGACTTTTATGTGCGACAAAAAGTGCGGATAAAAGTGCGAAAAAATGTGCGGAAAAAAGTGCGGAAAAAGTGCGGAAAAAAGTTCGGAAAAAAGTGCGGAAAAAATGCGAAAAAAAGTGCGACAAAAAATGCGAAAAAGTGCGACAAAAAGTGCGGAAAAAAGTGCGAAAAAAAGTGCGAAAAAAAGTGCGACAAAAAGTGCGGAAAAAAGTGCGGGAAAAAAATGCGAAAAAAAGTGCGAAAAAAAGTGCGGAAAAAAGTGCGGAAAAAAGTGCGACAAAAAGTGCGGCAAAAAGTGCGACAAAAGTGCGGAAAAAAGTGCGGAAAAAAGTGCGGCAAAAAGTGCGGAAAAAAGTGCGGAAAAAAAATGCGAAAAAAAGTGCGAAAAAAAGTGCGGAAAAAAGTGCGGAAAAAAGTGCGAAAAAAGTGCGGAAAAAGTGCGGAAAAGAAGTGCGGAAAAAAAGTGCGACAAAAAGTGCGACAAAAGTGCGGAAAAAAGTGCGAAAAAAGTGGGGAAAAAAGTGCGGAAAAAATGCGAAAAAAAGTGCGAAATAAAGTGCGACAAAAAGTGCTAAAAAAGTGCGGAAAAATGTGCGACAGAAAGTGCGGAAAAAGTGCGGAATAAGTGCGACAAAAAGTGCGAAAAAAAGTGCGATAAAAAGTGCGGAAAAAAGTGCGGAAAAAAGTGCGACAAAAAGTGCGACTTTTTTTCTGACTTTTTCTGACTTTTTTCTGACTTTTTTTCTGACTTTTTTCTGACTTCCGACATTTTTTTTGACTTTTTTTCTGACTTCTTTTTCTGACTTTTTTTCTGACTTTTTCTGACTTTTTTCTGACTTTTTTTCTGACTTCTGACTTTTTTCTGACTTTTTTTCAGACTTTATCTGACTTTTTTTCTGACTTTTTTCTGACTTTTTTTCTGACTTCTGACTTTTTTCTGACTTTTTTCCGACTTTTTTTTCTGACTTTATCTGACTTTTTTCTGACTTTTTTCTGACTTTTTTCTGACTTCTGACTTTTTTCTGACTTTTTTCCGACTTTTTTTTCTGACTAATTCTGACTTTTTTCTGTTTTTTTCCTGACTTTTCTAACTTTTTTTCTGACTTCTGACTTTTTTTTCTGACTAGTTTTCTGACTTTTATGTGCGACAAAAAGTGCGGATAAAAGTGCGAAAAATGTGCGGAAAAAGTGCGGAAAAAAGTGCGGAAAAAAGTTCGGAAAAAAGTGCGGAAAAATGCGAAAAAAAGTGCGACAAAAAGTGCGGAAAAGTGCGACAAAAAGTGCGGAAAAAAGTGCGGAAAAAAAGTGCGAAAAAAGTGCGAAAAAAAGTGCGACAAAAAGTGCTAGAAAGTGCGGAAAAATGTGCGACAGAAAGTGCGGAAAAAGTGCGGAAAAAGTGCGGATAAGTGCGTCAAAAAGTGCGAAAAAAAGTGCGATAAAAAGTGCGGAAAAAAGTGCGACAAAAGTGCGGAAAAAAGTGCGAAAAAGTGTGAAAAAATGGGCGACAAAAAGTGCGGAAAAAAGTGCGGAAAAAATGCGAAAAAAAGTGCGACAAAAAGTGCGACAAAAAGTGAGAGAAAAAGTGCGAAAAAAAATGCGACAAAAAGTGCGACAAAAAGTGCGGAAAAAAGTGCGAAAAAAAGTGTCAAAAAATGTGCGACAAAAAGTGCGGAGAAAAGTGCGGAAAAAATGCGAAAAAAAGTGCGACAAAAAGTGCGGAAAAAAGTGCGACAAAAAGTGCGACAAAAAGTGAGAAAAAAAGTGCGAAAAAAAGCGCGACAAAAAGTGCGACAAAAAGTGCGGAAAAAAGTGCGAAAAAAGTGTGAAAAAATGTGCGACAAAAAGTGCGGAAAAAAGTGCGGAAAAAAGTGCGGAAAAAAGTGCGGAAAAATGCGAAAAAAAGTGCGAAATAAAGTGCGACAAAAGTGCTAAAAAAGTGGGGAAAAAAGTGCGACAGATAGTGCGGAAAACGTGCGGAAAAAATGCGAAAAAAAGTGCGACAAAAAGTGCGGAAAAAAGTGCGAAAAAAAGTGCGGCAAAAAGTGCGGAAAAGTGGGGAAAAAATGCGAAAAAAAGTGCGACAAAAAGTGCGGAAAAGTGCGACAAAAAGTGCGGAAAAAAGTGCGAAAAAAAGTGCGACAAAAAGTGCTAGAAAAGTGCGGAAAAATGTGCGACAGAAAGTGCGGATAAAGTGCGGAAAAAGTGCGGAATAAGTGCGTCAAAAAGTGCGAAAAAAAGTGCGATAAAAAGTGCGGAAAAAAGTGCGACAAAAAGTGCGGAAAAAAGTGCGAAAAAGTGTGAAAAAATGGGCGACAAAAAGTGCGGAAAAAAGTGCGGAAAAAATGCGAAAAAAAGTGCGACAAAAAGTGCGGAAAAAAGTGCGACAAAAGTGCGACAAAAAGTGAGAGAAAAAGTGCGAAAAAAAATGCGACAAAAAGTGCGACAAAAAGTGCGGAAAAAAGTGCGAAAAAAAGTGTCAAAAAATGCGCGACAAAAGTGCGGAAAAAAGTGCGGAAAAAATGCGAAAAAAAGTGCGACAAAAAGTGCGGAAAAAAGTGCGACAAAAAGTGCGACAAAAAGTGAGAAAAAAAGTGCGAAAAAAAGTGCGACAAAAAGTGCGGAAAAAAGGCGGCAAAAAGTGCGACAAAAAGTGCGGAAAAAAGTGCGGAAAAAAGTGCGGCAAAAAGTGCGGAAAAAAATGCGAAAAAAAGTGCGAAAAAAAGTGCGGAAAAAAGTGCGGAAAAAAGTGCGGAAAAAAGTGCGACAAAAAGTGCGGAAAAAAGTGCGGAAAAAAGTGCGGAAAAAAATGCGAAAAAAAGTGCGAAAAAAAGTGCGGAAAAAAGTGCGACAAAAAGTGCGGAAAAAAGTGCGGAAAAAAGTGCGACTAAAAGTGCGGAAAAAAGTGCGGAAAAAAGTGCGACAAAAAGTGCGGAAAAAAGTGCGGCAAAAAGTGCGACAAAAAGTGCGGAAAAAAGTGCGGAAAAAAGTGCGGCAAAAAGTGGGGAAAAAAGTGCGGAAAACAATGCGAAAAAAAGTGCGGAAAAAAGTGCGGAAAAAATTTTTGTAGTAATTTTTTTTTTCTGACCTGACTTTTCTGACTATTCTGACTTTTTTCTAACTTTTTTTCTGACTTCTGACTTTTTTTCTGACTTTTTTCTGACTTTTTTTCTGACTTTTTTTTCTGACTTTTTTTCTGACTTTTTTCTGACTTTTTTTCTGACTTCTGACTTTTTTCCGACTTATTTTTCTGACTAATTCTGACTTTTTTCTGTTTTTTTCCTGACTTTTTTCTAACTTTTTTTTCTGACCTGACTTTTTTTTCTGACTAGTTTTCTGACTTTTATGTGCGACAAAAAGTGCGGATAAAAGTGCGAAAAAATGTGCGGAAAAAAGTGCGGAAAAAAGTGCGGAAAAAAGTTCGGAAAAAAGTGCGGAAAAAATGCGAAAAAATGTGCGACAAAAAGTGCGGAAAAGTGCGACAAAAAGTGCGGAAAAAAGTGCGAAAAAAAGTGCGAAAAAAAAGTGCGACAAAAAGTGCGGGAAAAAAATGCGAAAAATAGTGCGAAAAAAAGTGCGGAAAAAAGTGCGGAAAAAAGTGCGACAAAAAGTGCGACAAAAAGTGCGGAAAAAAGTGCGAAAAAAAGTGCGGAAAAAAGTGCGGAAAAAATGCGAAAAAAAGTGCGAAATAAAGTGCGACAAAAAGTGCGACAAAAAGTGCGACAAAAAGTGCGACAAAAAGTGCTAAAAAAGTGCGAAAAGAGTGCAAAAAAGTGCGACAAAAAGTGCGGAAAAATGTGCGAAAAAGTGTGCAAAAAAAGTGTGAAAAAACAGTGCGACAAAAAGTGAGGAAAAAATGCGATAAAAAGTGCGACAAAAAGTGCGGAAAAAAGTGCGACAAAAAGTGAGAAAAAAAGTGCGAAAAAAAGCGCGACAAAAAGTGCGACAAAAAGTGCGGAAAAAAGTGCGAAAAAAAGTGTGAAAAAATGTGCGACAAAAAGTGCGGAAAAAAGTGCGGAAAAAAGTGCGGAAAAAAGTGCGGAAAAAATGCGAAAAAAAGTGCGAAATAAAGTGCGACAAAAAGTGCTAAAAAAGTGGGGAAAAAAGTGCGACAGATAGTGCGGAAAACGTGCGGAAAAAATGCGAAAAAAAGTGCGACAAAAAGTGCGGAAAAAAGTGCGAAAAAAAGTGCGGCAAAAAGTGCGGAAAAAGTGCGGAAAAAATGCGAAAAAAAGTGCGACAAAAAGTGCGGAAAAGTGCGACAAAAACTGCGGAAAAAAGTGCGAAAAAAAGTGCGACAAAAAGTGCTAGAAAAGTGCGGAAAAATGTGCGACAGAAAGTGCGGATAAAGTGCGGAAAAAGTGCGGAATAAGTGCGTCAAAAAGTGCGAAAAAAAGTGCGATAAAAAGTGCGGAAAAAAGTGCGACAAAAAGTGCGGAAAAAAGTGCGAAAAAATGTGCGGAAAAAAGTGCGGAAAAAATGCGAAAAAAAGTGCGACAAAAAGTGCGGAAAAGTGCGACAAAAAGTGCGGAAAAAATGTGCGAAAAAAAGTGCGAAAAAAAGTGCGACAAAAAGTGCGGGAAAAAAATGCGAAAAATAGTGCGAAAAAAAGTGCGGAAAAAAGTGCGGAAAAAAGTGCGACAAAAAGTGCGACAAAAAGTGCGGAAAAAAGTGCGAAAAAAAGTGCGGAAAAAAGTGCGGAAAAAATGCGAAAAAAAGTGCGAAATAAAGTGCGACAAAAAGTGCGACAAAAAGTGCGACAAAAAGTGCGACAAAAAGTGCTAAAAAAGTGCGAAAAGAGTGCAAAAAAGTGCGACAAAAAGTGCGGAAAAATGTGCGAAAAAGTGTGCAAAAAAAGTGTGAAAAAACAGTGCGACAAAAAGTGAGGAAAAAATGCGATAAAAAGTGCGACAAAAAGTGCGGAAAAAAGTGCGACAAAAAGTGAGAAAAAAAGTGCGAAAAAAAGCGCGACAAAAAGTGCGACAAAAAGTGCGGAAAAAAGTGCGAAAAAAAGTGTGAAAAAATGTGCGACAAAAAGTGCGGAAAAAAGTGCGGAAAAAAGTGCGGAAAAAAGTGCGGAAAAAATGCGAAAAAAAGTGCGAAATAAAGTGCGACAAAAAGTGCTAAAAAAGTGGGGAAAAAAGTGCGACAGATTTTTGTAGTAATTTTTTTTTTCTGACCTGACTTTTCTGACTATTCTGACTTTTTTCTAACTTTTTTTCTGACTTCTGACTTTTTTTCTGACTTTTTTCTGACTTTTTTTCTGACTTTTTTTTCTGACTTTTTTTCTGACTTTTTTCTGACTTTTTTCTGACTTTTTTTTCTGACTTTTTTCTGACTTTTTTCTGACTTTTTTTCTGACTTTTTTTCTGACTTTTTTCTGACTTTTTTTCCGAATTCTGACTTTTTTTCTGACTAGTTTTCTGACTTTTATTCTGACTTTTTTCTCTGTTTTTTTTCTGACTTTTTTCTGACTTTTTTCTGACGACTTTTTTTCCTGACTTTTTCTGACTTTTTTTCTGAATTTTTTCTGACTTCCGAATTTTTTTTTGACTTTTTTTCTGACTTCTTTTTCTGACTTTTTTTCTGACTTTTTCTGACTTTTTTTTCTGACTTTTTTCTGACTTTTTTTCTGACTCCTCTTTCTGACTTTTTTTCTGAGTTTTTTTTCTGACTTCTAATTCGTTGCATCAAATGGTCAGAAAGATATGTGCTGATAACATCCGAATGCAACAGATTAGTATTCATATTTGAGAATATGTTATCTATTGTAGTAGCTGAATGACCTTGTAACCTAGTATGTACAATTGTACATCTATGCCTTGCACTAACCCATAACTTAGCAGTAAGTTGCGGAAATCACATGCTTTCTGATTATTAACATTTTTGTCCAAATTAATATTAAAGTCGCCACATAAAAAATGAGGCTTATTTTGAACATTGAATTTACTCAAGAGTAGTTCTAACATATCGCTAAAAATTTTAAAATCCGCATTAGGAGATCTATAGAAGCAACTGACATTGTTTTTTAGTATTGTTTAATAATTTATTTGTATTTAGCCAGCCTTCTGTTAAATAATTTATTTCTGAAATTCTAGTAGTAATTTTTTTTTTCTGACTTCTGACTATTCTGACTTTTTTTTCTGACTTTTTTTCTGACTTTTCTGACTTTTTTTCTGACTTTTTTCTGACTTTTTTTCTGACTTTTTTTTCTGACTTTTTTTCTGACTTTTTTTCTGACTTCTGACTTTTTTTTCTGACTAGTTTTCTGACTTTTTTCTGTTTTTTTCCTGACTTTTTTCTAACTTTTTTTTCTGACTTCTGACTTTTTTTTCTGACTAGTTTTCTGACTTTTATGTGCGACAAAAAGTGCGGATAAAAGTGCGAAAAAATGTGCGGAAAAAAGTGCGGAAAAAAGTGCGGAAAAAAGTTCGGAAAAAAGTGCGGAAAAAATGCGAAAAAAAGTGCGACAAAAAATGCGAAAAAAGTGCGACAAAAAGTGCGGAAAAAAGTGCGAAAAAAAGTGCGAAAAAAAGTGCGACAAAAAGTGCGGAAAAAAGTGCGGGAAAAAAATGCGAAAAAAAGTGCGAAAAAAAGTGCGGAAAAAAGTGCGGAAAAAAGTGCGACAAAAAGTGCGGCAAAAAGTGCGACAAAAAGTGCGGAAAAAAGTGCGGAAAAAAGTGCGGCAAAAAGTGCGGAAAAAAGTGCGGAAAAAAAATGCGAAAAAAAGTGCGAAAAAAAGTGCGGAAAAAAGTGCGGAAAAAAGTGCGGAAAAAAATGCGAAAAAAGTGCGAAAAAAAGTGCGGAAAAAAGTGCGGAAAAAGTGCGGAAAAAAGTGCGACAAAAAGTGCGACAAAAAGTGCGGAAAAAAGTGCGAAAAAAAGTGGGGAAAAAAGTGCGGAAAAAATGCGAAAAAAAGTGCGAAATAAAGTGCGACAAAAAGTGCTAAAAAAGTGCGGAAAAATGTGCGACAGAAAGTGCGGAAAAAGTGCGGAATAAGTGCGTCAAAAAGTGCGAAAAAAAGTGCGATAAAAAGTGCGGAAAAAAGTGCGGAAAAAAGTGCGACAAAAAGTGCGACTTTTTTTCTGACTTTTTCTGACTTTTTTCTGACTTTTTTTCTGACTTTTTTCTGACTTCCGAAATTTTTTTTTGACTTTTTTTCTGACTTCTTTTTCTGACTTTTTTTCTGACTTTTTCTGACTTTTTCTGACTTTTTCTGACTTCTGACTTTTTTCTGACTTTTTTTCAGACTTTATCTGACTTTTTTTCTGACTTTTTTCTGACTTTTTTTCTGACTTCTGACATTTTTCTGACTTTTTTCCGACTTATTTTTCTGACTTTATCTGACTTTTTTTCTGACTTTTTTCTGACTTTTTTTCTGACTTCTGACATTTTTCTGACTTTTTTCCGACTTATTTTTCTGACTAATTCTGACTTTTTTCTGTTTTTTTCCTGACTTTTCTAACTTTTTTTTCTGACCTGACTTTTTTTTCTGACTAGTTTTCTGACTTTTATGTGCGACAAAAAGTGCGGATAAAAGTGCGAAAAAATGTGCGGAAAAAAGTGCGGAAAAAAGTGCGGAAAAAAGTTCGGAAAAAAGTGCGGAAAAAATGCGAAAAAAAGTGCGACAAAAAGTGCGGAAAAGTGCGACAAAAAGTGCGGAAAAAAAGTGCGAAAAAAAGTGCGAAAAAAAAGTGCGACAAAAAGTGCGGGAAAAAAATGCGAAAAATAGTGCGAAAAAAAGTGCGGAAAAAAGTGCGGAAAAAAGTGCGGAAAAAAGTGCGACAAAAAGTGCGACAAAAAGTGCGGAAAAAAGTGCGAAAAAAAGTGCGGAAAAAAGTGCGGAAAAAATGCGAAAAAAAGTGCGAAATAAAGTGCGACAAAAAGTGCGACAAAAAGTGCGACAAAAAGTGCGACAAAAAGTGCTAAAAAAGTGCGAAAAGAGTGCAAAAAAGTGCGACAAAAAGTGCGGAAAAATGTGCGAAAAAGTGTGCAAAAAAAGTGTGAAAAAACAGTGCGACAAAAAGTGAGGAAAAAATGCGATAAAAAGTGCGACAAAAAGTGCGGAAAAAAGTGCGACAAAAAGTGAGAAAAAAAGTGCGAAAAAAAGCGCGACAAAAAGTGCGACAAAAAGTGCGGAAAAAAGTGCGAAAAAAAGTGTGAAAAAATGTGCGACAAAAAGTGCGGAAAAAAGTGCGGAAAAAAGTGCGGAAAAAAGTGCGGAAAAAATGCGAAAAAAAGTGCGAAATAAAGTGCGACAAAATGCTAAAAAAGTGGGGAAAAAAGTGCGACAGATAGTGCGGAAAACGTGCGGAAAAAATGCGAAAAAAAGTGCGACAAAAAGTGCGGAAAAAAGTGCGAAAAAAAGTGCGACAAAAAGTGCGGAAAAAGTGCGGAAAAAGTGCGGAAAAAATGCGAAAAAAAGTGCGAAAAAAAGTGCGGAAAAAAGTGCGGAAAAAAGTGCGACAAAAAGTGCGACAAAAAGTGCGGAAAAAAGTGCGAAAAAAAGTGCGGAAAAAAGTGCGGAAAAAATGCGAAAAAAAGTGCGAAATAAAGTGCGACAAAAAGTGCGACAAAAGTGCGACAAAAGTGCTAAAAAAGTGCGAAAAGAATGCGAAAAAGTGCGACAAAAAGTGCGGAAAAATGTGCGAAAAAGTGTGCAAAAAAAGTGTGAAAAAAAAGTGCGACAAAAAGTGAGGAAAAAATGCGATAAAAAGTGCGACAAAAAGTGCGGAAAAAAGTGCGACAAAAAGTGAGAAAAAAAGTGCGAAAAAAAGCGCGACAAAAAGTGCGACAAAAAGTGCGGAAAAAAGTGCGAAAAAAAGTGTGAAAAAATGTGCGACAAAAAGTGCGGAAAAAAGTGCGGAAAAAAGTGCGGAAAAAAGTGCGGAAAAAATGCGAAAAAAAATGCGAAATAAAGTGCGACAAAAAGTGCTAAAAAAGTGGGGAAAAAAGTGCGACAGAAAGTGCGGAAAAAGTGCGGAAAAAATGCGAAAAAAAGTGCGACAAAAAGTGCGGAAAAAAGTGCGGAAAAAGTGCGGAAAAAATGCGAAAAAAAGTGCGACAAAAAGTGCGGAAAAGTGCGACAAAAAGTGCGGAAAAAAGTGCGAAAAAAAGTGCGACAAAAAGTGCGAAAAAAAGTGCGACAAAAAGTGCTAGAAAGTGCGGAAAAATGTGCGACAGAAAGTGCGGAAAAAGTGCGGAAAAAGTGCGGAATAAGTGCGTCAAAAAGTGCGAAAAAAAGTGCGATAAAAAGTGCGGAAAAAAGTGCGACAAAAAGTGCGGAAAAAAGTGCGAAAAAAGTGTGAAAAAATGGGCGACAAAAGTGCGGAAAAAAGTGCGGAAAAAATGCGAAAAAAAGTGCGACAAAAAGTGCGACAAAAAGTGAGAGAAAAAGTGCGAAAAAAAATGCGACAAAAAGTGCGACAAAAAGTGCGGAAAAAAGTGCGAAAAAAAGTGTCAAAAAATGTGCGACAAAAAGTGCGGAGAAAAGTGCGGAAAAAATGCGAAAAAAAGTGCGACAAAAAGTGCGGAAAAAAGTGCGACAAAAAGTGCGACAAAAAGTGAGAAAAAAAGTGCGAAAAAAAGTGCGACAAAAAGTGCGGAAAAAAGGCGGCAAAAAGTGCGACAAAAAGTGCGGAAAAAAGTGCGGAAAAAAGTGCGGCAAAAAGTGCGGAAAAAAGTGCGGAAAAAAATGCGAAAAAAAGTGCGAAAAAAAGTGCGGAAAAAAGTGCGGAAAAAAGTGCGGAAAAAAATGCGAAAAAAAGTGCGAAAAAAAGTGCGGAAAAAAGTGCGGAAAAATGTGCGGAAAAAAGTGCGACAAAAAGTGCGACAAAAAGTGCGGAAAAAAGTGCGAAAAAAGTGCGGAAAAAAGTGCGGAAAAAATGCGAAAAAAAGTGCGATTTAAAGTGCGACAAAAAGTGCTAAAAAAGTGCGGAAAAATGTGCGACAGAAAGTGCGGAAAAAGTGCGGAAAAAATGCGAAAAAAGTGCGACAAAAAGTGCGGAAAAAAGTGCGACAAAAAGTGCGACAAAAAGTGAGAAAAAAATGCGAAAGAAGTGCGACAAAAAGTGCGAAAAAAAGTGCGGAAAAAAGGGCGGCAAAAAGTGCGACTAAAAGTGCGGAAAAAAGTGCGGAAAAAAGTGGGGAAAAAAGTGCGGAAAACAATGCGAAAAAAAGTGCGAAAAAAGTGCGGAATAAAGTGCGGAAAAAATTTTTGTAGTAATTTTTTTTTTCTGACTTTTCTGACTATTCTGACATTTTTTTTCTGACTTTTTTTCTGACTTTTCTGACCTTTTTTCTGACTTTTTTCTGACTTTTTTTCTGACTTTTTTCTGACTTTTTTTCTGACTTTTTTTTCTGACTTTTTTTCTGACTTTTCCGACTTTTTTTCTGACTTTTTCTGACTTTTTTCTGACTTTTTTTCTGACTTCTGCCTTTTTTTGTGACTAGTTTTCTGACTTTTATTCTGAATTTTTTCTCTGTTTTTTTTTCTGACTTTTTTCTGACGACTTTTTTTCCTGACTTTTTCTGACTTTTTTTTCTGACTTTTTTCTGACTTTTCCGAATTTTTTTTTTGACTTTTTTTCTGACTTCTTTTTCTGACTTTTTTTCTGACTTTTTCTGACTTTTTTCTGACTTTTTTTCTGACTTCTGACTTTTTTCTGACTAGTTTTCTGACTCCTCTTTCTGACTTTTTTTCTGAGTTTTTTTTCTGACTTCTAATTCGTTGCATCAAATGGTCAGAAAGATATGTGCTGATAACATCCGAATGCAACAGATTATTATTCATATTTGAGAATATGTTATCTATTGTAGTAGCTGAATGACCTTGTAACCTAGTATGTACAATTGTACATCTATGCCTTGCACTAACCCATAACTTAGCAGTAAGTTGCGGAAATCACATGCTTTCTGATTATTAACATTTTTGTCCAAATTAATATTAAAGTCGCCACATAAAAAATGAGGCTTATTTTGAACATTGAATTTACTCAAGAGTAGTTCTAACATATCGCTAAAAATTTTAAAATCCGCATTAGGAGATCTATAGAAGCAACTGACATTGTTTTTTAGTATTGTTTAATAATTTATTTGTATTTAGCCAGCCTTCTGTTAAATAATTTATTTCTGAAATTCTAGTAGTAATTTTTTTTTTCTGACTTCTGACTATTCTGACTTTTTTTTCTGACTTTTTTTCTGACTTTTCTGACTTTTTTTCTGACTTTTTTCTGACTTTTTTTCTGACTTTTTTTTCTGACTTTTTTTCTGACTTTTTTTCTGACTTCTGACTTTTTTTTCTGACTAGTTTTCTGACTTTTTTCTGTTTTTTTCCTGACTTTTTTCTAACTTTTTTTTCTGACTTCTGATTTTTTTTTCTGACTAGTTTTCTGACTTTTATGTGCGACAAAAAGTGCGGATAAAAGTGCGAAAAAATGTGCGGAAAAAAGTGCGGAAAAAAGTGCGGAAAAAAGTTCGGAAAAAAGTGCGGAAAAAATGCGAAAAAAAGTGCGACAAAAAATGCGAAAAAAGTGCGACAAAAAGTGCGGAAAAAAGTGCGAAAAAAAGTGCGAAAAAAAGTGCGACAAAAAGTGCGGAAAAAAGTGCGGGAAAAAAATGCGAAAAAAAGTGCGAAAAAAGTGCGGAAAAAAGTGCGGAAAAAAGTGCGACAAAAAGTGCGGCAAAAAGTGCGACAAAAAGTGCGGAAAAAAGTGCGGAAAAAAGTGCGGCAAAAAGTGCGGAAAAAAGTGCGGAAAAAAAATGCGAAAAAAAGTGCGAAAAAAAGTGCGGAAAAAAGTGCGGAAAAAAGTGCGGAAAAAAATGCGAAAAAAAGTGCGAAAAAAAGTGCGGAAAAAAGTGCGGAAAAAAGTGCGGAAAAAAGTGCGACAAAAAGTGCGACAAAAAGTGCGGAAAAAAGTGCGAAAAAAAGTGGGGAAAAAAGTGCGGAAAAAATGCGAAAAAAAGTGCGAAATAAAGTGCGACAAAAAGTGCTAAAAAAGTGCGGAAAAATGTGCGACAGAAAGTGCGGAAAAAGTGCGGAATAAGTGCGTCAAAAAGTGCGAAAAAAAGTGCGATAAAAAGTGCGGAAAAAAGTGCGGAAAAAAGTGCGACAAAAAGTGCGACTTTTTTTCTGACTTTTTTTCTGACTTTTTCTGACTTTTTTCTGACTTTTTTCTGACTTCTGACTTTTTTCTGACTTTTTTTCAGACTTTATCTGACTTTTTTTCTGACTTTTTTCTGACTTTTTTTCTGACTTCTGACATTTTTCTGACTTTTTTCCGACTTATTTTTCTGACTTTATCTGACTTTTTTTCTGACTTTTTTCTGACTTTTTTTCTGACTTCTGACATTTTTCTGACTTTTTTCCGACTTATTTTTCTGACTAATTCTGACTTTTTTCTGTTTTTTTCCTGACTTTTCTAACTTTTTTTCTGACTTCTGACTTTTTTTTCTGACTAGTTTTCTGACTTTTATGTGCGACAAAAAGTGCGGATAAAAGTGCGAAAAAATGTGCGGAAAAAAGTGCGGAAAAAAGTGCGGAAAAAAGTTCGGTAAAAGTGCGGAAAAAATGCGAAGAAAAGTGCGACAAAAAGTGCGGAAAAGTGCGAAAAAAAGTGCGAAAAAAAGTGCGAAAAAAAGTGCGAAAAAAAAGTGCGACAAAAAGTGCGGGAAAAAATGCGAAAAAAAGTGCGAAAAAAAGTGCGGAAAAAAGTGCGGAAAAAAGTGCGACAAAAAGTGCGACAAAAAGTGCGGAAAAAAGTGCGAAAAAAAGTGCGGAAAAAAGTGCGGAAAAAATGCGAAAAAAAGTGCGAAATAAAGTGCGACAAAAAGTGCGACAAAAAGTGCGACAAAAAGTGCGACAAAAAGTGCTAAAAAAGTGCGAAAAGAGTGCAAAAAAGTGCGACAAAAAGTGCGGAAAAATGTGCGAAAAAGTGTGCAAAAAAAGTGTGAAAAAACAGTGCGACAAAAAGTGAGGAAAAAATGCGATAAAAAGTGCGACAAAAAGTGCGGAAAAAAGTGCGACAAAAAGTGAGAAAAAAAGTGCGAAAAAAAGCGCGACAAAAAGTGCGACAAAAGTGCGGAAAAAAGTGCGAAAAAAAGTGTGAAAAAATGTGCGACAAAAAGTGCGGAAAAAAGTGCGGAAAAAAGTGCGGAAAAAAGTGCGGAAAAAATGCGAAAAAAAGTGCGAAATAAAGTGCGACAAAAAGTGCTAAAAAAGTGGGGAAAAAAGTGCGACAGATAGTGCGGAAAACGTGCGGAAAAAATGCGAAAAAAAGTGCGACAAAAAGTGCGGAAAAAAGTGCGAAAAAAAGTGCGGCAAAAAGTGCGGAAAAAGTGCGGAAAAAAGTGCGGAAAAAATGCGAAAAAAAGTGCGAAAAAAAGTGCGGAAAAAAGTGCGGAAAAAAGTGCGACAAAAAGTGCGACAAAAAGTGCGGAAAAAAGTGCGAAAAAAAGTGCGGAAAAAAGTGCGGAAAAAATGCGAAAAAAAGTGCGAAATAAAGTGCGACAAAAAGTGCGACAAAAAGTGCGACAAAAAGTGCTAAAAAAGTGCGAAAAGAGTGCGAAAAAGTGCGACAAAAAGTGCGGAAAAATGTGCGAAAAAGTGTGCAAAAAAAGTGTGAAAAAAAGTGCGACAAAAAGTGAGGAAAAATGCGATAAAAAGTGCGACAAAAAGTGCGGAAAAAAGTGCGACAAAAAGTGAGAAAAAAAGTGCGAAAAAAAGCGCGACAAAAAGTGCGACAAAAAGTGCGGAAAAAAGTGCGAAAAAAAGTGTGAAAAAATGTGCGACAAAAAGTGCGGAAAAAAGTGCGGAAAAAAGTGCGGAAAAAAGTGCGGAAAAAATGCGAAAAAAAATGCGAAATAAAGTGCGACAAAAAGTGCTAAAAAAGTGGGGAAAAAAGTGCGACAGAAAGTGCGGAAAAAGTGCGGAAAAAATGCGAAAAAAAGTGCGACAAAAAGTGCGGAAAAAAGTGCGGAAAAAGTGCGGAAAAAATGCGAAAAAAAGTGCGACAAAAAGTGCGGAAAAGTGCGACAAAAAGTGCGGAAAAAAGTGCGAAAAAAAGTGCGACAAAAAGTGCGAAAAAAAGTGCGACAAAAAGTGCTAGAAAAGTGCGGAAAAATGTGCGACAGAAAGTGCGGAAAAAGTGCGGAAAAAGTGCGGAATAAGTGCGTCAAAAAGTGCGAAAAAAAGTGCGATAAAAAGTGCGGAAAAAAGTGCGACAAAAAGTGCGGAAAAAAGTGCGAAAAAAGTGTGAAAAAATGGGCGACAAAAAGTGCGGAAAAAAGTGCGGAAAAAATGCGAAAAAAAGTGCGACAAAAAGTGCGACAAAAAGTGAGAGAAAAAGTGCGAAAAAAAATGCGACAAAAAGTGCGACAAAAAGTGCGGAAAAAAGTGCGAAAAAAAGTGTCAAAAAATGTGCGACAAAAAGTGCGGAGAAAAGTGCGGAAAAAATGCGAAAAAAAGTGCGACAAAAAGTGCGGAAAAAAGTGCGACAAAAAGTGCGACAAAAAGTGAGAAAAAAAGTGCGAAAAAAAGTGCGACAAAAAGTGCGGAAAAAAGGCGGCAAAAAGTGCGACAAAAAGTGCGGAAAAAAGTGCGGAAAAAAGTGCGGCAAAAAGTGCGGAAAAAAGTGCGGAAAAAAATGCGAAAAAAAGTGCGAAAAAAAGTGCGGAAAAAAGTGCGGAAAAAAGTGCGGAAAAAATGCGAAAAAAAGTGCGAAAAAAAGTGCGGAAAAAAGTGCGGAAAAAAGTGCGGAAAAAAGTGCGACAAAAAGTGCGACAAAAAGTGCGGAAAAAAGTGCGAAAAAAGTGCGGAAAAAAGTGCGGAAAAAATGCGAAAAAAAGTGCGAAATAAAGTGCGACAAAAAGTGCTAAAAAAGTGCGGAAAAATGTGCGACAGAAAGTGCGGAAAAAGTGCGGAAAAAATGCGAAAAAAAGTGCGACAAAAAGTGCGGAAAAAAGTGCGACAAAAAGTGCGACAAAAAGTGAGAAAAAAATGCGAAAGAAGTGCGACAAAAAGTGCGAAAAAAAGTGCGGAAAAAAGGGCGGCAAAAAGTGCGACTAAAAGTGCGGAAAAAAGTGCGGAAAAAAGTGGGGAAAAAAGTGCGGAAAACAATGCGAAAAAAAGTGCGAAAAAAAGTGCGGAATAAAGTGCGGAAAAAATTTTTGTAGTAATTTTTTTTTTCTGACTTTTCTGACTATTCTGACATTTTTTTTCTGACTTTTTTTCTGACTTTTCTGACCTTTTTTCTGACTTTTTTCTGACTTTTTTTCTGACTTTTTTCTGACTTTTTTTCTGACTTTTTTTTCTGACTTTTTTTCTGACTTTTCCGACTTTTTTTCTGACTTTTTCTGACTTTTTTCTGACTTTTTTTCTGACTTCTGACTTTTTTTGTGACTAGTTTTCTGACTTTTATTCTGAATTTTTTCTCTGTTTTTTTTTCTGACTTTTTTCTGACGACTTTTTTTCCTGACTTTTTCTGACTTTTTTTTCTGACTTTTTTCTGACTTTTCCGAATTTTTTTTTTGACTTTTTTTCTGACTTCTTTTTCTGACTTTTTTTCTGACTTTTTCTGACTTTTTTTCTGACTTTTTTCTGACTTTTTTTCTGACTTCTGACTTTTTTCTGACTAGTTTTCTGACTCCTCTTTCTGACTTTTTTTCTGAGTTTTTTTTCTGACTTCTAATTCGTTGCATCAAATGGTCAGAAAGATATGTGCTGATAACATCCGAATGCAACAGATTAGTATTCATATTTGAGAATATGTTATCTATTGTAGTAGCTGAATGACCTTGTAACCTAGTATGTACAATTGTACATCTATGCCTTGCACTAACCCATAACTTAGCAGTAAGTTGCGGAAATCACATGCTTTCTGATTATTAACATTTTTGTCCAAATTAATATTAAAGTCGCCACATAAAAAATGAGGCTTATTTTGAACATTGAATTTACTCAAGAGTAGTTCTAACATATCGCTAAAAATTTTAAAATCCGCATTAGGAGATCTATAGAAGCAACTGACATTGTTTTTTAGTATTGTTTAATAATTTATTTGTATTTAGCCAGCCTTCTGTTAAATAATTTATTTCTGAAATTCTAGTAGTAATTTTTTTTTTCTGACTTCTGACTATTCTGACTTTTTTTTCTGACTTTTTTTCTGACTTTTCTGACTTTTTTTCTGACTTTTTTCTGACTTTTTTTCTGACTTTTTTTTCTGACTTTTTTTCTGACTTTTTTTCTGACTTCTGACTTTTTTTCTGACTTTTTTTCTGACTTTTTTCTGTTTTTTTCCTGACTTTTTTCTGACTTTTTTTTCTGACTTCTGATTTTTTTTCTGACTAGTTTTCTGACTTTTATGTGCGACAAAAAGTGCGGATAAAAGTGCGAAAAATGTGCGGAAAAAAGTGCGGAAAAAAGTGCGGAAAAAAGTTCGGAAAAAAGTGCGGAAAAAATGCGAAAAAAAGTGCGACAAAAAATGCGAAAAAAGTGCGACAAAAAGTGCGGAAAAAAGTGCGAAAAAAAGTGCGAAAAAAAGTGCGACAAAAAGTGCGGAAAAAAGTGCGGGAAAAAAATGCGAAAAAAAGTGCGAAAAAAAGTGCGGAAAAAAGTGCGGAAAAAAGTGCGACAAAAAGTGCGGCAAAAAGTGCGACAAAAAGTGCGGAAAAAAGTGCGGCAAAAAGTGCGGAAAAAAGTGCGGAAAAAAAATGCGAAAAAAGTGCGAAAAAAAGTGCGGAAAAAAGTGCGGAAAAAAGTGCGGAAAAAAATGCGAAAAAAAGTGCGAAAAAAAGTGCGGAAAAAAGTGCGGAAAAAAGTGCGGAAAAAAGTGCGACAAAAAGTGCGACAAAAAGTGCGGAAAAAAGTGCGAAAAAAGTGGGGAAAAAAGTGCGGAAAAAATGCGAAAAAAAGTGCGAAATAAAGTGCGACAAAAAGTGCTAAAAAAGTGCGGAAAAATGTGCGACAGAAAGTGCGGAAAAAGTGCGGAATAAGTGCGTCAAAAAGTGCGAAAAAAAGTGCGATAAAAAGTGCGGAAAAAAGTGCGGAAAAAAGTGCGACAAAAAGTGCGACTTTTTTTCTGACTTTTTCTGACTTTTTTCTGACTTTTTTTCTGACTTTTTTCTGACTTCCGAAATTTTTTTTTGACTTTTTTTCTGACTTCTTTTTCTGACTTTTTTTCTGACTTTTTCTGACTTTTTTCTGACTTTTTTCTGACTTCTGACTTTTTTCTGACTTTTTTTCAGACTATCTGACTTTTTTTCTGACTTTTTTCTGACTTTTTTTCTGACTTCTGACATTTTTCTGACTTTTTTCCGACTTATTTTTCTGACTTTATCTGACTTTTTTTCTGACTTTTTTCTGACTTTTTTTCTGACTTCTGACATTTTTCTGACTTTTTTCCGACTTATTTTTCTGACTAATTCTGACTTTTTTCTGTTTTTTTCCTGACTGTTCTAACTTTTTTTTCTGACCTGACTTTTTTTTCTGACTAGTTTTCTGACTTTTATGTGCGACAAAAAGTGCGGATAAAAGTGCGAAAAAATGTGCGGAAAAAAGTGCGGAAAAAAGTGCGGAAAAAAGTTCGGAAAAAAGTGCGGAAAAAATGCGAAAAAAAGTGCGACAAAAAGTGCGGAAAAGTGCGACAAAAAGTGCGGAAAAAAGTGCGAAAAAAAGTGCGAAAAAAAAGTGCGACAAAAAGTGCGGGAAAAAAATGCGAAAAATAGTGCGAAAAAAAGTGCGGAAAAAAGTGCGGAAAAAAGTGCGACAAAAAGTGCGACAAAAAGTGCGGAAAAAAGTGCGAAAAAAGTGCGGAAAAAAGTGCGGAAAAAATGCGAAAAAAAGTGCGAAATAAAGTGCGACAAAAAGTGCGACAAAAAGTGCGACAAAAAGTGCGACAAAAAGTGCTAAAAAAGTGCGAAAAGAGTGCAAAAAAGTGCGACAAAAAGTGCGGAAAAATGTGCGAAAAAGTGTGCAAAAAAAGTGTGAAAAAACAGTGCGACAAAAAGTGAGGAAAAAATGCGATAAAAAGTGCGACAAAAAGTGCGGAAAAAAGTGCGACAAAAAGTGAGAAAAAAAGTGCGAAAAAAAGCGCGACAAAAAGTGCGACAAAAAGTGCGGAAAAAAGTGCGAAAAAAAGTGTGAAAAAATGTGCGACAAAAAGTGCGGAAAAAAGTGCGGAAAAAAGTGCGGAAAAAAGTGCGGAAAAAATGCGAAAAAAAGTGCGAAATAAAGTGCGACAAAAAGTGCTAAAAAAGTGGGGAAAAAAGTGCGACAGATAGTGCGGAAAACGTGCGGAAAAAATGCGAAAAAAAGTGCGACAAAAAGTGCGGAAAAAAGTGCGAAAAAAAGTGCGGCAAAAAGTGCGGAAAAAGTGCGGAAAAAAGTGCGGAAAAAATGCGAAAAAAAGTGCGAAATAAAGTGCGGAAAAAAGTGCGGAAAAAAGTGCGACAAAAAGTGCGACAAAAAGTGCGGAAAAAAGTGCGAAAAAAAGTGCGGAAAAAAGTGCGGAAAAAATGCGAAAAAAAGTGCGAAATAAAGTGCGACAAAAAGTGCGACAAAAAGTGCGACAAAAAGTGCTAAAAAAGTGCGAAAAGAGTGCGAAAAAGTGCGACAAAAAGTGCGGAAAAATGTGCGAAAAAGTGTGCAAAAAAAGTGTGAAAAAAAAGTGCGACAAAAAGTGAGGAAAAAATGCGATAAAAAGTGCGACAAAAAGTGCGGAAAAAAGTGCGACAAAAAGTGAGAAAAAAAGTGCGAAAAAAAGCGCGACAAAAAGTGCGACAAAAAGTGCGGAAAAAAGTGCGAAAAAAAGTGTGAAAAAATGTGCGACAAAAAGTGCGGAAAAAAGTGCGGAAAAAAGTGCGGAAAAAAGTGCGGAAAAAATGCGAAAAAAAATGCGAAATAAAGTGCGACAAAAAGTGCTAAAAAAGTGGGGAAAAAAGTGCGACAGAAAGTGCGGAAAAAGTGCGGAAAAAATGCGAAAAAAAGTGCGACAAAAAGTGCGGAAAAAAGTGCGGAAAAAGTGCGGAAAAAATGCGAAAAAAAGTGCGACAAAAAGTGCGGAAAAGTGCGACAAAAAGTGCGGAAAAAAGTGCGAAAAAAAGTGCGACAAAAAGTGCGAAAAAAAGTGCGACAAAAAGTGCTAGAAAAGTGCGGAAAAATGTGCGACAGAAAGTGCGGAAAAAGTGCGGAAAAAGTGCGGAATAAGTGCGTCAAAAAGTGCGAAAAAAAGTGCGATAAAAAGTGCGGAAAAAAGTGCGACAAAAAGTGCGGAAAAAAGTGCGAAAAAAGTGTGAAAAAATGGGCGACAAAAAGTACGGAAAAAAGTGCGGAAAAAATGCGAAAAAAAGTGCGACAAAAAGTGCGACAAAAAGTGAGAGAAAAAGTGCGAAAAAAGTGCGACAAAAAGTGCGACAAAAAGTGCGGAAAAAAGTGCGAAAAAAAGTGTGAAAAAATGTGCGACAAAAAGTGCGGAAAAAAGTGCGGAAAAAATGCGAAAAAAAGTGCGACAAAAAGTGCGGAAAAAAGTGCGACAAAAAGTGCGACAAAAAGTGAGAAAAAAAGTGCGAAAAAAAGTGCGACAAAAAGTGCGGAAAAAAGTGCGGCAAAAAGTGCGACAAAAAGTGCGGAAAAAAGTGCGGAAAAAAGTGCGGCAAAAAGTGCGGAAAAAAGTGCGGAAAAAAATGCGAAAAAAAGTGCGAAAAAAAGTGCGGAAAAAAGTGCGGAAAAAAGTGCGGAAAAAAATGCGAAAAAAAGTGCGAAAAAAAGTGCGGAAAAAAGTGCGGAAAAATGTGCGGAAAAAAGTGCGACAAAAAGTGCGACAAAAAGTGCGGAAAAAAGTGCGAAAAAAGTGCGGAAAAAAGTGCGGAAAAAATGCGAAAAAAAGTGCGATTTAAAGTGCGACAAAAAGTGCTAAAAAAGTGCGGAAAAATGTGCGACAGAAAGTGCGGAAAAAGTGCGGAAAAAATGCGAAAAAAAGTGCGACAAAAAGTGCGGAAAAAAGTGCGACAAAAAGTGCGACAAAAAGTGAGAAAAAAATGCGAAAGAAGTGCGACAAAAAGTGCGAAAAAAAGTGCGGAAAAAAGGGCGGCAAAAAGTGCGACTAAAAGTGCGGAAAAAAGTGCGGAAAAAAGTGGGGAAAAAAGTGCGGAAAACAATGCGAAAAAAAGTGCGAAAAAAAGTGCGGAATAAAGTGCGGAAAAAATTTTTGTAGTAATTTTTTTTTTCTGACTTTTCTGACTATTCTGACATTTTTTTTCTGACTTTTTTTCTGACTTTTCTGACTTTTTTTCTGACTTTTTTCTGACTTTTTTTCTGACTTTTTTCTGACTTTTTTTCTGACTTTTTTTTCTGACTTTTTTTCTGACTTTTCCGACTTTTTTTCTGACTTTTTCTGACTTTTTTCTGACTTTTTTTCTGACTTCTGACTTTTTTTCTGACTAGTTTTCTGACTTTTATTCTGACTTTTTTCTCTGTTTTTTTTTCTGACTTTTTTCTGACGACTTTTTTTCCTGACTTTTTCTGACTTTTTTTTCTGACTTTTTTCTGACTTTTCTGAATTTTTTTTTGACTTTTTTTCTGACTTCTTTTTCTGACTTTTTTTCTGACTTTTTCTGACTTTTTTTCTGACTTTTTTCTGACTTTTTTCTGACTTCTGACTTTTTTCTGACTAGTTTTCTGACTCCTCTTTCTGACTTTTTTTCTGAGTTTTTTTCTGACTTCTAATTCGTTGCATCAAATGGTCAGAAAGATATGTGCTGATAACATCCGAATGCAACAGATTAGTATTCATATTTGAGAATATGTTATCTATTGTAGTAGCTGAATGACCTTGTAACCTAGTATGTACAATTGTACATCTATGCCTTGCACTAACCCATAACTTAGCAGTAAGTTGCGGAAATCACATGCTTTCTGATTATTAACATTTTTGTCCAAATTAATATTAAAGTCGCCACATAAAAAATGAGGCTTATTTTGAACATTGAATTTACTCAAGAGTAGTTCTAACATATCGCTAAAAATTTTAAAATCCGCATTAGGAGATCTATAGAAGCAACTGACATTGTTTTTTAGTATTGTTTAATAATTTATTTGTATTTAGCCAGCCTTCTGTTAAATAATTTATTTCTGAAATTCTAGTAGTAATTTTTTTTTTCTGACTTCTGACTATTCTGACTTTTTTTTCTGACTTTTTTTCTGACTTTTCTGACTTTTTTTCTGACTTTTTTCTGACTTCTGACTTTTTTTTCTGACTAGTTTTCTGACTTTTATTCTGACTTTTTTCTCTGTTTTTTTTTCTGACTTTTTTCTGACGACTTTTTTTCCTGACTTCTGACTTTTTTTTCTGACTAGTTTTCTGACTTTTATGTGCGACAAAAAGTGCGGATAAAAGTGCGAAAAAATGTGCGGAAAAAAGTGCGGAAAAAAGTGCGGAAAAAAGTTCGGAAAAAAGTGCGGAAAAAAGTTCGGAAAAAAGTGCGGAAAAAATGCGAAAAAAAGTGCGGAAAAAAGATCGTCCACAAGCAACCACGACCGTACGGTTTGAAATTTCAACCCGGCTTTAAACTTTTGGTCGACGATTAACGGTCGGTGACTCATAACATTTGAAATTTTTTTACTAACCTGATATAATTATTTTTTTTTAATTATTTTATTATTGTTAAGTATGGATGGGTGGACAGTCGAGGAAGTAGATGAATGAAGTTGTTTAATTTGCTTAATTTGTTTAATTTACTGTGGGTACCATAAATACCGATTTTATTGATGGTGGGTATGTAGAAACCTGCAGAATTATTATCGACTTTAGCGCGACATTTAAAAATCGGTTGGTCTTGCAGGGTCTTCCCTGTGCGACGGTTGTTTAATGTTTGGTCGGTCGAAGTTGGACGGTTGCGGATGGCCATGGTTGGTCGTCTCTCTGTGCGACTGCCGCCTTACGCGTACGCGTCAATTACGGACCAACCTTTATACAACCGCCCCTAATACTGGAACTAGAACGGTATATAGACACGGTTGAGGCAGGGGCAAGAGAAAAGGACGGACTGTGCTGGTAGCAAAACAAGGTTACTAACCTTGTTTTGCTCATGTTGTCAAATGTAGTTATTTTTAATCTTATTGAATTAATCGGTATAAATCATTTAAATCTTGATTTTAAGCAGCTCAAGTTCATAATTTTACATTGTGAAGTGTTCAAATTATATAAATCATAATTGTAATTTATTGTCCGGCATTTGGGTGTACAAGGCGTAGTCACATAAGAAGGCGAGCGCGGCAATGCGCAAACGACGAATTTACGGTTGCTTGTAAAATTTCGCGTATCTATAAGTCAGTGTCGTTTCACTTTGTTGTTGTAGATATGTTTATTCATCACTAAATATGAACATTAATGTTATTTATTGAATTATAATTACTGGATAATTACGTACTTTAGTGATATATGTATAATGAAATTCGAATAAGTTACTGAAAAAAATGCACTTGTGTGAATGCATTTATTATGATACGCAACTGACTTGTATTTTTACAGTAATCGGCTTTCGGAGTCATGAATCGGGTTGTGCCGGTTCTCGCCTTCTTATGTGACTACACCTGTAAAAATGTAATCGATAAAAGAAATGATGTTCACTTTCTTAGGTTAGAACTCTAAAACTACGGGATTAAAAATTCACCTTTCTCAAAGGATTCGTACTCTCAACTATTGTAATTTCATTCATAAACGTAATATACATATAAAATTATAAGTATAACCTTGAATACATGTAAAATTTGCCTGGCCTAGGAAATAGTACAGTGGCGTACCTAGGGGGGTGCGGTGGGTGCGGTCCGCACCGGGCGGCAAGTACCATAAGGGCGGCATCACACACGCCGATATTATCGTTGTCGGTGTCGGTATCGGTATCGTGATGCATCAATACTGTATTGTTTTAAATGGTACTGCTTCACACAGCCAACGATCCGGTAAAAATGTTGGTTGTCGTATCCGACATTATGTGTACGTCGGATGGTTCTGGTGATATCGGTCAGTAAATTATCGTTCGGTTTTAGTACGCAATGCAAACCAAATACACTGATTCATACAGACCAGTCCCAACCACTGAACTCTAATTATACTGGAACGCTCATCACTGGCCTATCTGCTGCCATAAAAACGTCGCGAGCCGAGAGAGATATCGCGCAAGGGTCATTCCTGTCCTTTTCGTAACGCTTTACATATATGCACCGTGAGTGAGAGAGCAGACAGCGTTAAACTAAAAACACACTAACCTAAATGTACTGTCGAGAGAAGGACAGGGATGACCCTTCGTGCCCTCTCTCTCGCATCGGGCCGGCGGCCTTAGTGAGCGTTCCAGTACAATTAGAGTTCAGTGGTCCCAACACATCGGTATCGTTGTGCTGGCTTTTGCATTTCACTGAATTCAGTGTTATCTCAGTACAAATGTAATCAACTATGAGTGCTGTTAAATTTAATTGCCTTCTCTTAGTTTCTTCTTTCGTAAATATAATAAATACAGTAACGACAATGGTTCTTTTGTGGTTCTTTTCTTCATATTAAGGCACTGGTGATGCTAACAAAGATATAACCGCTGTTCCAATTTCGACATACTGTTTATCGGTGTGTGTGAAAAGCATGTCCTATACCGATACCGACAATACGCAGGCATTTATAAATATAAAATAAAAAATATTTACTGGTAATTATTTTTTGTAACTTAGGTTTTGTCTCATAGGTGGGGAACCTTCGGCCTCCGTAAGTTTCTTGTGGCCTTTAAGAAAGATCTTGCATTTTTATAAAGGTTGCATTTATGCCTCATGCGGCTTCCTTCATTACCGCCTAATTAAAATATTGCATGCAACGGTAAAAAAGTTGCCTACCTATAGTTCATCTTAATTGCAACTATTTATTTATGTTTATTAATTTATAAAAACCACCATTTGATTGACTAGAATGGGCGGCAAATTGGAGACCGCCCCTGGCGGCAAAAATTCTAGGTACGCCACTGAAATAGTATAAACTATTATAATTTACTAATATGTACCTACTTAAGTAAAAGTTACAGTTACAAGCAAAAGTGGTTTGGTACAGGCATCAGATGTTGTGTAATTGTGTTTAAACTTTAAAACAGGCCCGGACTGGTAAGGTCGGCTGGTCGGCGATTGCCGAGGGCCCCCGGCCTAAGGGGGCCCCGGAGAGGCCCTCAAAAAATGGATATACTATTTTATGATTATAGTTACATCAGAGTAATTTGATTATTTATTTCCCAGTAATCTTACGCGTTAACAATCAATTTTAAGCACTAAGTAGTTACCATTTGGTTTTTGTTTATGGTACCTAGCCTACGTAGTAGCGACGGAAGAAGGGTGCTGGTTGACTCATCGCATTTTGTGCAGTGCTCATAGTCTCAAGTGAAGAGCGCGTTGCGATCAAAGAACTTAAATGCAAACAAGTATTGAAGCTTTGCTGTGAAAAAGCTGTAGTCCAAGAGGCGACTGCAAATTTGTGCGGGGAAAGAGTTGACAGATTTGAGCAGTTTACAATACTGCAATACAGTGCCGGATTTAGGGTACTTGCGGCCCTAGGCCAAATTAACCCGAGCGGCCCCCGCCCCGGCCACCCGTTAGGTGGAAAATTGATCTCACGTTAAAATAAGTGAGTAGTTGGGTTAAGCATAAAGCACATTTCATATTCCTTTCCACAATCCACCTGCACTCTGTAGCCTCCTTACCCTGGCAAGCGTTAATATTTATTTTTGATAGGTATGTACGTTGGTTATTTTAATTAGATTGTATTGTTTATACAGGGTGTTTAGAAAAGATGCGGCAATCACACCCTTTAATATTTCCGCATCTTTTCTAAACAACCTGTATACAAAAGTAATGTATTCGATTTACAGTTGCGGTAATTATTAATTTTAGAAAGTAAAAATTCAATTTTTTTACTAAAAAAATGTTTTTTTTACAAAACTCTGCGGTCCCCTTTTGCTTGCGGCCCTAGGCCGCGGCCTAGTCGGCCTAGTGGTAAATCCGGCACTGCTGCAATAGTAGGTACGCCCTAAACTCGAAACCGCTGGTCGGCCGATGACGGTCCCTGGCGGTAATGAGTAAATACGCTAATTGTTTATTGGGCGATTGTGGTGACAAAGTGGACGGTTTTTTTTCACTAATTTGTTTTATTATGATCCAAAGTAGGTATGTAATATGCTCGGTGGGCCGACCCCCACTCCTGGCGATAGCCTTGGCCGACCATTTACAACAATTCAATTTTTAATGCCTAGCCTCCCCCAACAAGTGCCAGGTCTATTCGAAAGAACAAAATTTTCCCTTTTCATAGAACCTCGGTCGGCGGAGGAAACTTTTCGGGTATTGGCTGCTGTAGCTAATTCAAAAGTTTAAATTTTATACCAGCGCGCGACCTTGACACTCGCCGGCTTCTGGAAATCTCCCACCACTACACTCAAATGGCGTACTGCATGCCGGCTATGCGATTCCAAGACCGATCTGCTAAATTCGTGCGTGAGGAAAGGCATTTACAATGTTGCAAATGGTCGGCCAAGGCTATCGCCAGGGGTGGAGGTGTATTGTAAACTGCTAAATCCCGTCCACCCGTTCCCCACACAAAGCAGTCGCCTCTTGGACTACTGGTCTTTCTTGATTGTTCACATCTAGAATGCGCGCGCAGGTCAAGTAATATAACTAACTTCTTTGTCGCGACGCTCACTCGCTCAGTCTTAGTTTTTTCTTTCTTAATTTGCTATGTCTGCACCAAGGTATTGTAGAGCCATTTTTCTTTTTGTTATAAAATATAATTTGTAACAATTAAATCACAATTAAAGAGGACATTGTTTTTTTCAATATGCTTGGTTTTTTATTACCGTTGTGTCCCTTTTTAATATCTACAAGGTATTACAGTAGGCTTTAGATTTTTCTGGCTTCAACCGTGTCATTTGGTTGCCTAAAACTAAAAATATTACTCAATCTCATTTTTAAGTAATAAACCACCATTAATTAATTAGTATATTTATTTTTTCTAGCATGGAACTAGTTTAGGTACGGTATATAAAAATTATATAAATATTTATTGTGAAAGTAAGTAAAATACAACAGAAAAAGCTTACTTTTTTACTCAACTCAGTGGCGGATTACGACCTCAGCGGCCCCTAGGCACTTATCAGTTCGCGGCCCCCTAACATGAACCACGGAACCAAGAATGTATAAAACCGGACCCCTAAATATCCTGATAAGGAATTTACTATTGCTCATCATTTTTTCTGCATTATATTATAATCTTGGAATCTAAAATGATCTTGACCTATAATTCATTTAATATTTTCCCACTATACAACTTGTATGATGGATATTAAATTAAAATCGACTAAAATAAGCAAAACCTGGCCTGGTAAAATTTGTGTATTCTTTCCTACAGGCCGTTTCAGATCAGTTCAATTAGGTTCAGTTCTGATCATTTCAGCAAAATACAATAATGAACAAATCATCGTTCGCATAAAGTAAATTGATCCGGACGACAATAAAATATTCTTATAAAAAAAGATATAATTGTGCCAATCAAACATTAATCATTTAAACAATATGAACAAAATGTTAAAGAATCTAAAACAAATGTTTAAATCAATTCAAAAGTAGATACAGCACAGCCTGTGTTGCTAGATCGTGGGATTTCTCACTTTTCGTGAGAACTTCGAAGATTTAAAACTGAAAAAGGGAAAAAGATAAAAAAATTATCTCCAGAACAAATTCGTGATAATTATCGTCAATGGTTTGCGTTGCGGCCCCTTGGAGCTTGCGACCCCTAGGCACGTGCCTATCGTGCCTAATGGGTAATCCGCCACTGACTCAACTACTTTCCGAGTGGCAAAACAGCTAAATAAGGTTTTTAGGCATGTAAGCCTAATTTTCAAAAATTACATATTCTAATATTCTACTCGCTCTAAATTCCCCGGTAAGGGGCCCCTTTTGAATTTCTAGCCGAGGGCCCCCAAAGGAACCAGTCCGGGCCTGCTTTAAAATGAAACCGAGGAGTCGAGGACCTAAAAATTGTAAACCTCAAATCAGTACCTCTTAAAAATGCAGGAGTTCGTGAGTGTGGGAGAAAACCTGCAGTTACTTTTAGCCCCGTACGTATCCACCTGTACAATAAGTACCCAAGTGAAGACTTGCATGAAGTGCAAAAGTGCAATTAATCAAGGTCATCAAGGAAATTGTAATAAGAATGCTTCAGAAGCAATTCATGGATCGTCATTGTCGATACTCGATATTTAGTACTTACTACTTACACTATGACTATGTGAATTTAAAATTAAGCAACTTATTATTAACTTTAACACTATGAACTCCAGGGGTAGTTTTATTGCAATAAAATATGAAGTAATTCTACTAATTTTGTATCAAATATAAAAATAAAATACCTGAAGTAATGAAATATCCTTAAATAGTAAATTTAACATGCGATTTGCTGTCTTAAGTGAGACTTCTGTATTTTTAGATGGTTTAAAATTTATGGCTGGTCATTACAAATGGTTTTAAATTTTTGCTACATTTACTCCTTGATATTATCTAACAGAAATACATACTTACGTCCCATTTTTCTATTAATAATAATAAATATCATTACTTCTTAAACATTCTTTAATGGGTTTTATGTATCTGTTGTACGCAATTGACGAATTCGGACAATGACCGAAATTTATACCCAGAACGGGTTGTGGACTTTGTAACATGCTCAGATCGCATTGTGGGTATATTTAATAGCATAGTTTCGGCCACTGAGCGAAGCGTTTTACTCACAACGCGTTTTGGGCAAATTAACAAAATCCACTACCCGATTTAACGAAACTCATTATATTTTGTATTGCAAGCTCAAAAAAAAATAAAATCGTCCTATTTGAAATAATCGTAGGTATCTCTTTAATATTCGATGTTGTTTAGATGAAAGTGATTCCCCCGAATTTCGTAATCTTTGTGTTTCCTTAACTAAACTTCATTTATCACATCAGTCATTTATAGTCAGTTTCCAAAAGAAGTGTAGATCTCGGTGGTGGCCGTATTATTAAAGTTTTTTTAACTAGCTTCGAATTGTTCTTTCATATTTACACCAACTTTCACCCTAAAAAACAGACCGCATAAAACAGGTTAGAATGCTTTGCGTTATGGCTTTTTTGCATTACCCTTAACCACAACGCGATGTACTTCGTATACGCACGACCTTAGTCATTAAATCGGGTAGTGGATTTTTTTAACTTGCACAAAACGCGTTGTGTGTGGTGCGCTTCGCTCAGTGGCCGAAACACTGTGAATAAATTTACCCACAATGCGATCTGAGCATATTATAAAGTCCATAACGCGTTCTGGGTATAAATTTCGGTCATTGTCCGAATTCGTCAATTGCGTACAACATATCAATGTATGCCAAACAAAGACGGTGATACTACCAAGTTGCGGGTTGCATACTCTACAAAAATGCCTCGCCTGTTTTAACGTTGCGTCAAAGTACAGTCGAACTTCCATAAGTCGAATCTCCATTGTACACCAAAAAAAAGTGGAGATATAGAAAATTCGAGATATAGAAACACCAAAAAATAAGAAAAATTTCGCTAAGACTTTATTAAAAAATTCCAGATATGGAAAAATTCGGCTTACAGAAGTTCGACTTATGGAAGTTCGACTGTATTTGGTTGCGTCCTTTCCAGTTAGTATAGAGTTCAATCACGGACGTTTTTATACGTCCGTGAGTTCAATACACAGTGGTTCAATGGCTAAGGAAACCATTGAACATACGCTTAGCGTACAGTCATATACGTTGTTACGTATATGCGTACAGTTCAGTACAGTTCAATGAAGGAAACCAATATGTTGATTGTCAAAAATGAAATTTGGTTAGTTTCATATACGTATCTTAGACCATATACTAATGGACTGCTAATGCAACGTTTAAAAACACGACGGAACCTTAAAGGATGCGCAATAGAGCCCGGGCAGCAGCTGACTTTGACAGCTCTGAGGGCAAAAAACGCTAACTTAAAACACGTATTTTCAGTTTACGCGGGCTAAAATTACAATTGTGAATACAACTCTCACATTCTCTTAACGCGCGCAACCTGTACATGTGAACAGTGTAGGCTGTGCTATTACGAATGGAAAAAATGTTGCCCTCAGAGCAGTCAGAGCTGTAAAAAAATAGGTTAATGACGTCATCTGCCCGGTCCCTATACTGCTCTCTCGCTTAGGCTGCAGTATTATGGGGAAACCTTGAAGGATGCATAATACTGCTCTCTCGCTTGCAAGCAGGTCAACTTTTTAAACATTGCTTAAATAGGGAATGAGCAGTCCATTAGTATACCGGGTGAGTCATTTAACCTGGAATTTGAAATATCTCGAAAAATACGCATTGTATAGAAAAATGTGCCGAATCAAAACTTGAATATCTTCGAGGGGGAAATTCGTTAGTACTAAACTACACCCTCACCCCTACTCCCTGTAGGCGGGAGGGGGGTAAATTTGAAATCTTAAATAGGAACCCCTATTTTTTATCGCAGATTCGGATTTTACGTCGAAAGTTACGTACGATTTGTCCGAAACATTTTTTCAATTCGCGACAGAGGGCGCTGTAATCGCAAGAAATGGAGCAGAAGTCAAAACATATAAACACGTATTTAGTAAGATTTGAAAGACGAACGCTTGTGTCCACGTTGTTCAAGTTCAAGATCACCATTTCGAGCATTGACTTGATTAGTGAGGGGCAAGGGGATTCACGTTAATCAAGCACTCCAAATGCAACATAAAACTATTACGTCCTCGTCGTTGTTCCTGGGTTACGTTAAAAACAGTTTATTCACCCCCCCCCCCCCACACACACCTTCAGGAGAGGGGAGGGCAACCCTAACATCATTGAATAACCTGTCAACCTGTCGAATCTTACTAAATACGTGTTTATCTGTTTTTTGACTTCTGCTCCATTTCTTGCGATTACAGCACCCTCTGTCGCGAATCGAAAAAAATGTTTCGGACAAATCGTACGTATATAACTTTCGACGTAAAATCCGACCTGCGCAAAAAAATAGGGGTTCCTATTTAAGATTTCAAATTTGCCCCCCGCCCCGCCTACAGGGGGTGGGGGTCAATGGGTAATTTAGTACTAACGAATTTCCCCCTCGAAGATATTCAAGTTTTGATTCGGCACATTTTTCTATACAATGCGTATTTTTCGAGATATTTCAAATTCCAGGTTAAATGACTCACCCGGTATATGGTCTAAGATACGTATAAAGAAATATACCGCTGACTACCTATCTTCCTAATGAGCGGAAACCGTAGGCAACAAAGTGAGAGGTTTTAGGCATTAATACGCAGGCGCACCACTACTTCGTTAATCTTCGAACCTTACATCTTCGCGCCACTTTTACATCGCGCATTTAAATTTAATGGGTGGTTGATTAAAAATTTAATGAATTTAAACAAAATTTTAATTGAATAATTTAATTAAATATTTACCAAACCACAAATTTAATAGTAACAAATAAACGAGTCAATTCGAAAACTTAATAAGAAAAACGTAAAATTAATAATAATCTTTATTTTCCCATTGGAGGTCAATGTTATAAATACCAAAGTGATAAATCATAGATGTAAACCAAACGTTCGCGTATGCGCATAGTTAGTAAAATACATTACGGTGCAGCGTTGATTGAAAAAAAACTCTTTAGTCAATGGGTGCAGATATACAGTGTGTCTGCTTAAGTTCGCACCATATGGAAAACTTTTTTATTATTAATTTTACGAAAAAAAGTTATTCTTTATAAAAAGTTCTGCATGTTCTAAAATTTAAAATACAATCATCAGATATTTAATTTTTTCAGTCGTGTACGCGGTTTGTCAAAAAATATGAATTTTGCTCAAGAGTAAAGTACCTTTATTTTTGACAATATCGAAAATTGTTATTAAAAAAAGTTAATCAGAACTAAAAACTACGTTCAAATATGCAATTACATCCTGCCAGTTAAAAATTTTTTTTACAACTTTTCTCAATTTACTACCTACCGATACTGATACGATTTCCGTTCCGTTCAGAAACCTCACTGCCAAACATTTCCTGATATAATACAAATCATTTGTTTATCAGTGCATCCAAGATTTCACGTAACTACACTTACATTTGCATTGATATTGTAGACAAAAATAGAAAATCGTATCAGTATCGGTAGGTAGTCATTTGAGAAAAAGTTGCAAAAAAAATTTTAACTAGCAGGATGTAATTGCATATTTGAACGTAGTTTGTAGTTCTGATCAACTTCTTTTAATAACAATTTTCGATATTGTCAAAAATAAAGCTATTTTACTCTTGAGCAAAATTCATATTTTTTGACAAACCGCGTACACGACTGAAAAAATTGAATATCTGATGATTGCATTTTAAATTTTAGAACATGCAGAACTTTTTATAAAGAATAACTTTTTTTCGTAAAATTAATAATAAAAAGTTTTCCATATGGTGCGAACTTAAGCAGACACTGTATAAGTGTATATGCACTCTAATGTAAAGCATCAGCGGTATATTTGTTTATACGTATATGGTTAGTTTGAACTGTCATTTTATTTTTTTGTTATATAAAATTAAGTATAATCATTGAATTTCACTCAACCGTATAATACAAAAATAGAAAATAATTGGTAACTGGCTCAGCTCCAATTCATGTTAATATAATCGCTGTTGTTGAAAATGATCAAAGTAGAATTTTATTTATTTAGTAAAATCCATGTATTTGAATTTTTTTTTAAATGTCGGTATAATTACGAAAATTATAATTGATATTAATAATGCTATTATTCTTCCTAATTTTAAGGATTGATCGTAGATTGCATAAACAAAATAATGGAAAATATCATTCAAGCTATTACACGACTTATTACAGTAGAATAGAGTAGATTAGAAAGGCTTTCTAGATTAAAAAAATAAATGTTATTAAAATATAAAACTTGGCAATACAGTCATATACAGAGTCTGTAATCTATATATATAAAAGAAAGTCGTGTTAGTTACTCCACTTATAACTCAAGAACGGCTGAACCGATTTAGCTGAAAATTGGCAGGGAGGTAGTTTAGAGCCCGGAGAAGGACATAGGATACTTTTTATCCCGTTCGACAGCATTCACGTGTGACTTGACATAAAACGTCAGTCACTATAAAACGTGGTATAACAAAAAAAATCAGACTTGGAATAACAAAACGCACATGACAGCTATGTAATTGACGTATAATGACAGATATGTAATGACGTATGGATGACAATTTGATATTTGTAAGAAATCAATAATAAAAATATTTCTATTAAATTTTCAACCATACCGAGTTTTATAGTTCACTTCACTTTTTACGGATGGGCAATGGCAATTCAAAATGATCCCAACCGATATGCCGTTTGAATTTAAAAGACTTCAATTTCCGATACGTCTTGCATTTGCCATGACCATCAACAAATCACAAGGCCAATCCTTAAAAGTTTGTGGTTTAAATCTAGAACATTCATGTTTTTCCCATGGTCAATTATACGTGGCATGTTCACGGGTCGGAAGACCATCTGCGTTGTTTGTTTTTGCGCCTGATAATAAAACAAAAAATGTCGTGTATCATAAGGCGTAACAAAGTTCGCCGGGTCAACTAGTTTGGTATAGATTCAATAGTTCAAATACAAATTTTTTTAGAAAAATACACGGACCCGTCGATTAGTATTTCAAATCGCGATTTTTTACATGCAATTATAATGTATACAGGATGCCCCAATTTAGAGATATGACGCCATCAATGATTTTGTTAAATGGCAAAATTGTCATTTTGATAGCTATTTTCGTAGGGCATGTAAAGTTGTACATAAATCCCAAATGTCACATTTTATCCCTTACCAATATTACAAGATAATAAAAAGTAACAAAGTTATGAAAAACAATATTCAATGTAATTATCTCACTTCGGCAAATGCTCAAATGTTGTCCATGATTTTAAATACTAATCGACGGGTACGAGCATTTTTCTAAAAAAAATTAGTATTTGAACTATCTCTCTGTATACAGGGTGTCCAGAAATGAAGGTGCCAAACGAAAATCCTAGTTAGTAGACATTATTTTATGTCGATTTAACCCAAATTACCTTTGTCCAAAAATGCTTCTTAAGCAAGCTGAAGCCATAGAAAAAGTAACCAAGGATAGAATGTAATCTTCATTACCTTAGGTGAAACTGTCATGGCAGCCGAAGAGTTCACTGGTTCTCCCAAAGCAACAGATGTCGCTATAGATTTAGAGTAATTCGGTGGGAAATTAAACAATTTAAACTTAAAAAATCTCAGAATCCTTCAAATAACTTTATTAACTTTATTTGTATCATGAACTATAATAACCTGTGTGAGTATTTAAAAAAATTGATTACTGCAAGGAATAACGATGTTTAATCTTTAATGCTGTTCGTGTTCAAACTTTTGATTTTCGAGTTACGTCGAACGGTCGAACATGCATATTCTACAGTAGCACCATCTATTGCTTTGGGAGAATTCGGCCGCCATGACATGTTTCACTTACATTACACAAGTTTACATTCTATCCTTGGTTACTTTTTCTATGGCTGAAGCTCCTTATAGATGGTGCCATGAAGTAGATACTTTTTTTGTAATATCTCAAAAACGTTTCGATCGAAAATGTCAGAACTTTGCACAATGACTTATCTTCTGGTCACACATCGCTTGCTGTAAATAATATGTACTTCCTTGCTGTGGCCATTAGCGTCCCATGTGGGAGGGGACGCAGACATTTTGGATTGTATTTTTTTTACATTTATTTTTTTGACATTTTTGGTGTCAAATTCGAATTCTCTAGGGTCTTTTCTAACAATAATGTGCTCTTGTTTCAAATCGTTAGGATACACCCTTCTCGAGAAAAATAAATTTAAATAAATTACTAATTTATTAATTTATTTAACTAAATTAGTCTTATATCAAGTTATATCAAAAACAAATTTTACAGTAAGTGCTCTACATGACGGCCCCCTGTTTCAATACATATTACAAAAAAAAAGTACTTCATGGCACCATCTATAAGGAGCTCCAGCTCGCTTAAGAAGCATTTTTGGACTAAGGTAATTTGGGTTAAATCGACATAAAATAATAGGTGTTTTCTTTTTGCACCGCCACAGGTGTGCCACAGGGTTAGGCAAATGGACAATTATCACGTGATTGAAGTACCTTGCGGCATAAGACATTTCTGCCTCAGGTTAATATAAAACTTAAATAAAGCTTTTAAAACGAATAGGGTTATTGAGAACTGAGTCAAATTATTTTTATAAAACGAATGGTGTGTATTGACAGAGGTGCCTTAAGTGTACCACAAAGTGCAAAAAGAAAACACCTAATGTCTACTAACTGGGATTTTCGTTTGGCACCTTCATTTCTGGACACCCTGTATAATTTTAGTTGTATATTACGAAAAACATACATTAGACCATAAGTTGGACACTGTGTATAACTGTCAGGCAATCTGAAGTTATGTGTAATAATCACAGCAGATTTTATTCATATTGGTTAATAAATACAATACCTACAGAAAATATAAGCAAGGTCCTAGTCTTGTTTATCACTTGATGTACCAGACCTATAATAGCATGTCCTTCACGTTTTATTTTCATGAATCCCTCGCGAAAAGGAAAATACTCAAACTTTTACAGGAACCAAGGAAATATCCAAGATGTAACATGTTGCAAAATACTTTAATAAAATAAATGTCTACAAGAAATTTACGGATTTCATATATCATTATAACCATACTAAAACTATTAAATGCATCTACAAAAATCATAGAATAGTGCCAGGCAATTCTCGTAAGTTTAAACTCCCCTTTGACGTTTGAATAACATAATTACATTAAACTACAATATCAAAATTAGGTACTGAACTCAAATTTCATAAATTCCAATTCCTGCAAAATCTGATGGCACCATAAGTCACTTGTTTCCCTTCACATTTTTTCTCCATTTTTCATAAAAATTACTTACAAGCTCAACATTAATTCCTGCAGAGTGGCTAAACCAGTATAACTGATATGTCGATTTTCTGAATTTGACATTGCATTTCGTCCAGTAAGTAAAGTAACTAAATGCTAAGATTTTGCTGCTGAACAAAATAATGACAACATTCTATGATTTGTATATAGGTAAATAGTTCTTTATCTTTTTTCTTTGGATACTTAATGAAAGGAAGTGAAGAGCGTTCCTGAGGTCTTTGTGCACGACAAAATCTATTCCCATGATGAAACTGTAATTCTAACCAACGAATTGCATCCCTTGCTTCGGACTTTACTCGTTTCAAATCATCCAAAGCAGATACCACTAAAAATATGCAAATATTTCTTTGTCTATTAGTAAAAAACACTAACTCACCTGCTGATGGTATAACGATAATAAATTTCTTAGAGTTAACCAAATGTTTTACAATAGCTGTTGATTGTATCAGAGAATCAACATCCAAAACCAAATAGGGCGAAAGAGATGTCTTACTTTTAACTCTGTTTTCAAGTGCTCTAACTTCAGCAGCCAACCATAATTGTCCCATATGTTCATTTTTGTTAGTTGTCCGCTAGTATCATTGTTGTCTGTTGGAATTTTCATTTCCATAAGTGTATTTTCAGTATCCGCGTCGCTTAGTACCTAATAAATGATAATTACCAATTTGAAAAAACCTTCAATACAAATTGCAAATTTTAAATAATGCTCGAAATAATGTTAAGAATGAAATTGAATGCATACATATAGTGTAAATTATTCATTCAATAAAAATAATAAGATTTGCATAGTTTCTTCTCGTATTTATACAAGGCAGGACATGGACGGTTTTGTTGTATTACAGTATATTTGCCTTCATAAAAATGAGGGAAATGTAAGTAAATAATAACTTGTCGTAAGTGTTTCTCATGAAAGGACAACACTAATACTAATATAAAGTACAACAATTCCTTTCCATTCCCTTTTTTTACCTATAATGGCAGTATGAAAGATGTAATATTTTTATACTACTTTCATTTTAACATTCCTCAACATACTTTAAGAGATAAAATTAATAAGATGTCAAGTGTACTTGATTACTGCAGTATTGTGCAAATTTGTAAAATTCACATTTAATAAACAGCGAATATTTGTAGTGTTGAGGATATTAAACAAAAAGAATACTCACGGTATCTCCAATTAATATATCAATTCCATTCACTTCTTCCACCTCAAACTCTTGAATGGTAAATTGTTGTAAGTTTTCATTAAAGGTAATGCCAGTCTCTTCGATTTTAACCAAGGAATGCCCAAAGGACACAAGTTTAGTCATCCTAATAACAGTTTCTTCTTTAGTAGACGGTTGTTTAGTGTAATTAACTGAATCGAGAAAACGTTCATTTTGAATACTAACACCTTTTAGTGCTAATTCTTCAGATAACAATACTTGTTCCTCTCTAGTTGCCTCAATTAAACATTTCACATCACTCAATTTTTCATTATTAAAATCAATGTTTAAAAAGTTTAATAACTGAACTATTTGTTTTAACAAAGATCTAGTACTTTTTCCACAAGATTTAACAATTTCAACATCGCCCATAAACCAATCGCTTAAAACTTTAATACTTGATAATAATTTTTCTTCAGAAATAATATCTAATAAAACATTTGGATCGATGTCTCTAACTTTTCTCGCAAGTTCACATACAGATTTATTAAAGTCAACCGGATGGTTATTATCTAACTGTGTTACAATTGAAGAATTTCTTTCTTCTTCAATTTCAGTGGATTTGTTCTGATTTGTCGAGACATCATCATCTGTATCGTTTTCAGAAGAACTTGACACATTGTTGTCAGAAACATCACTGGATGGTTCGGAATTTGAATTAGTTTCATCATCCAAATCAGAAATATCTGATTCTTCACTTGACAATTTCTTTTTTCGTCTTCTTCGAACTTTAACTTTCAACTTACTCCCTTTATAGTTGTCATACTTAACAACTCCATTAATATTATCCTTTGATTGTGGTTCGTCTTCAGGTATGAAAGGTAATAAACTTTCACGAATATGATCGGTAACTATTTGTAACAACTGAGAATAGACAGCCAAGGTGAATGCAACAACTGTTGAAATTTGATTGTTATGTAACTTTTGTACCTTTGATATGCAAAGTAAACAAATAACAACCATTTTAAAAACTATATCATCGCTTAAATAAGTAGGGCAAGACGTAGAATCTGTATCTATAGAATTAACATCATTTGGAATATCATCACTATCGCTTGAAACAGGTTTTGCGTATAAAAGGCACTCTTGTAAGTCTACATTGGTTTGATGGCATAAGATATAAACATCTGCAAAATTTTTATTAAAATACCACATTTCCACTAAAAATAAAAATCGTGCCACTAATCGTTTAATATGGTCGGGCCGGTTCTAATTGAACTATACAATCAGACTTTCTATTTTCAGATGGAAACTCTTCTAATGTATGGGCATTCTTTTCAAATAATCTTAACAAATTGTTTTCCGTTCCATCAAATACAACTTTACAAGATAAACAACATATGTAATGGTAAACTGCATCAAGAACACGATTTTGATTTGAAGCTAAGGTGCCCATTTGATTATGTGGTATACCATATTCTGGTTTAAACTGTATAGCTTTCAAATAACATCGAATCGATAAACCCGGATCCCAATTTGGGTAAATCTCCAATTTATATCTGTTTAAATCTCCTAAATATATCAAGCAGCGATGAACAGATTGCTGAGCCCATTCTAGTTGTTCGGGCTTGCTTGTATGTGTGCTTGACTTTTTCAAACTGTTTTTAAAAATAGCAAAATCAACGACATCTTTAACATCCAGTTGAAATTGATATTGCAGTCGTAGAATAAAATGATGGTAATGCCCTACTCCAGCATTAATGTGCGTTTCAATGTTTGATATATCTTTTGGAGTATACTCTTTCTTTTTTAACCTTTTTGCAGCAGATATAACGTCGTAGTAACATTTACGCCACAAGAGCTCTTCTGCTTTTCTTCCAAATAGGGTTGCATTGGAGAATATTAATCGTTCACAATATTCTTGGAATCTGCTGCGTTGAATTGCAAAGTAGGTGAAAATAGATCCCCCACATAATGAGCACAACTGTGAGCATCATCTAAACGCCTTGCACTTTCACTAATCGATCTATTAAAAAAAAACAAAGATCAGATTCTATTGCAAATGTGAAAGAAAGTAACCTTATAAATAAACATAATTAACTCATGATTCTACATTATTTATTCAACATTATATTAGCAGCACTTGATGCATTGCACAAGTTATTTCATGACTCTTAATAAAGTTGATACTGTCCAATTTTTAAATCTGTTTGTTTTGTTGAGAAAGTAACTTTGGTAAGAAAAAATAATGTAATTTACCATAATAATAAGAGTAAATAGCATTAATGCCAATGTTGATTCCTGTGTCGCCATTTTTTTATTATCACGCAAACTGCTCTGATTAAGCAAACAACGTGTAGTAAACAAATTTATAAATTTTTATCCTGTACTTACATCACAAAAAATGTAAGTATAGTAAAATCACTAATGACTTTAATTGATGATACTCAGCTTGGTGTAATATAATTATAATACGTTAAGGAATAATCAACACATTTTACCATTAAGAGTTATACCTAAGAGGACTAGGTAAATTGTTTCTTTCAATCATACCTATTTTTTGCATTTTTCAAAAATCATTACTGCTTTACGTATTTTTTTTAATTCGAGAGACTCGAGCAAGTGTATTTGCTGTATTATAATTATTATATAGGTAGGAAGATTTAGTGCACTTTTAGTGAAATAATTCACAGAATTAGCTCCGTATGACTTTTACAACAACTCTGCATGATGGGGTTCAGTGATAACTATTTAAGTAAACCTTTTGTCATCGTATTAAAACAAGTGTCACCAGGAGGTCTCCAATTTGTGTTCCATTACTGTTTCAGTTCAGTTATATGAAACTACCAGTGGGGGGTACCACAAGATTACAATCTGGGTCCATTATTATTTCTCTTATATGGCAACGATCTGTGTGATTTACTCAATTGTACAGGTTAATGTTTGCGGATGATCTCTGACTTAAGGGATTGAATCAATTTACAATATCAGCTTGAAGTTTTACATTTATTGGTGTATTGATAACGACATTTCTTTAAATACGTCAAAATGTAGAGTACTGACTTTTTATAGAAATCAAAGTGCAAAAAAAGATTTTTAAAGTTTGCTTGCTTGAAACTTGATGGGCAGTACATGAAAGAGGGTGTGATTAGCTGATTACCTACTGATTAGATCTAACTTTTCATCTCTAAAAAAGCGTAGGACACGGGCGCAGTATTATTTTTATTTAAATTATTGAATAGTAGTCAAATTTATTGCTCCGAATAACTATCTTTAATTATAATATATTTGTTCCTAGGCCATCAACAAGACAAAATTGTTTAAAATTCCTTTGTAAAAGAACACAAACTTAACTTAATATTTAAAACACCAATTAATTCAATGTGCACAAATTACATAGCAATATCTGAGTTCTGTGACATTTTTAACTGTAATATAGAAGAACTTAAAAACACAATGTAATCTCATATCTAAAATCTGTTAAACTTGAATTTACTTCGTACAATATATTTTTCTGTTATTCTGGGCTCTACTAGAGTTTTCTCATAATTGTAATATTTATATATTGTTATACTTTGCTCTGTAAATGGTTTGATTACTGTTGGGCAATATATGCTATTATTATTGTTCTTCTCTATCTATAGATACTCAGGCCAAACCTGGTTAACTAACCGCACGGATTGATATCAAGTAATGATTAGTCCTACTAATATATACAAAATAAGGTGCTGTAAAAAACATAATATGTGTTTTGTAATAGTATTATGTTTATTGTGTAAGCGTTTGTTGTTTAACTTGGTGGTGCATACGTTGTACTCGAGTGGGTAATGTGTTGTTTGTGTCTTTGTATTAATTGTGTGTTCTGATATTGAGTGTATTGTGTTTGCATGTATGTGGATGTGGACGAGTTAGAGGTATCACACGAGTGGTTGATGAAATGTGTGTTTGCAATGGACTTTCTGTAATGTTATGTTGTGTATGCAACATAGTTTCAGTTTGTGGAGGGAGGATTGAGTCTCCGCGTTATTGAGCCACCGGACTTATCCGAGCACTCGTGTTAACCGAGCTGTGCGGTCGGATAATACGGAAAAACTTTCTTAAACCATGTTTGTAATAAGTATGTTACTCAAAAAATTAATCCACATTCGTTAATTTTTCATTTCATATGTTAACGTGGTTAAATTCCCTTGTACCATTTTAAATATACCAAAAATAAGGGAAGTTTTCGAGTTTTTTTTATTTATTCCGTGTTAACCGAGTTTTCGCTTATCTGAGGTACCCCTTCTCCACATTACCTCGGATAATCTAGGTTGTACTTATGTGGCAAGTATTGATGATGACTGAATAACTGAAATTAGGAATGTTTTAAGAGCAACCTTGACCTCCTAGGTCCTAGGTAATCTAGAAGTCGAGTTATCGTTCAGACGAACGAACTAACTAACATGAATCAACTCACGTTTATAATACAGGGTGTATATAATTGACGCATTTCCCACTTGTGGCGTTATTCTTTGGACAATTCTGAGATGAAAATGTCGGATCTGCTTCCGTTTTTTCGCATATAACAAAATATATCTATGAAGTTTGCGTTTATAACATGAAGTTTAAATGTTGGAAATTTACTGAATTCTTGTATTTCATAGTATGTTAAATCAGCAACTTTGTTATAAGAAAATAACCCATGTGATGCAATTTTATGAGTGAAGTAACTTCTGTAATTTGGGATTATGTATAAATGCAACAATATGCATGAATAGTAGATTCTGAAGAATTATATTTCGCACTGTAATTGTGCTGCCACAGTATATACGAACCAGTATGATATCTCGTGACGTCACGCGCTAAACTTTCTGTGACCTTCAACGCTGCTCGGATGAGAATCTCATCCGACGGCCATAGACGTGCACAGTGAAAAGTAAAATAAATCGTGGAGGGGTGCGTTCAAGGTCCCTAAGAGCTCTGTCGATTTATGAATGAAATGCGTAGGAGTTATTGTACTGGTTCGTTTATATACTGTGGTGCTGCTACAAAAAACTGATTTTCTTTTGAATAAATATCAGGTAACAGGGCTTTTTTCGTTTTATTTAGTCTACTAGTGGCTACAAAAAATTAAACTCATGCTGCTTTTGTCAATAAAAAACTGTATCAGTCACAGATGTCTGGTATCAGCACATAATTAACAAATGGAAACTTTTTGAAGATCAATTACTTATATGCACTCCAATCTATATTTAAAATTATTGTATGCACCAGGGACTCGTGTTACAAATTAGCTGTCAAACATAGCACAGAGAAGAAAACTGCTCACAAACATGATTGACCGACGAAAACTAAGAAGGAACATGGTTACTTTTATGTTTACAAGCATTAGGTATGAATTACAGAAACATAAAAGTAAAGCAAAACATGTGATCTATTTAATATTCAACCAACTTCAATGACAGATTAACTTACCGATAAAGTTTTTTAGACTGCTCCTGTCCATCTTGATGGTTATCATTTGAATTACAACTTTTCTTCATTTCATCTTATTTTACATTCATCCCGGTCAAGAATTTAACAAATCCTCATTTGAATATACAAATTTCAAATACCATTTGGTTTTATACGTCATTTTCATACCATTATCAATATCAATGTCGTTTTTGGAAACCATTACAAATATCTTATCACAACGTCATTTATTTCACTTCAACTACTACTGCGCATGTCGGAAATAAAAAGGTAATTTTCCTTTGCTAAACTGTGGATTACACTATAGACAATTTTATTTAAACAAACAAATGAATGCAATAAAATTTGAAATTTTTATTTCTTTCATATGGGATAAATCTTCAACACAAATTGAACGAAAATTTTTGTTTATTTAAGGATATCATTTGAATCAGTGGCGTGCCAAGTAGCGATAGAAGCCAGGAGGGTCCCATTTCTCTCGCCCATGTTATACGTATATCCTACCCAGTGAACTCTAATATTACTATATTAGAGTTCACTGATCCTACCGAATATGTTTTATGAGCGTTTCTCCTCTGCAGAAATGTACTTACATAAGGATTTTTCGCTTCTGCAGAACGCTTGTAAACCCCCTCAATGTTGTTTTATCTATGAATTTTGTTACAATGGTCACGTGACCGTGGAGCTTGAGTGGTTCAGTAATCAAGGGCGCTTGTAAGGTCAGACTATCGACCCAGTAGGTATATTACGGTGCCAAGTGAGAATCCAGAGCGTCTTTGTGGCGTGCTAGCACTGACCTGTATCTTAAAGGACTGAGCATTCTAATGATCCCCTCCACTATTTTTGAAGCAAATTGAAAACCGGTGTTTTAAGGTGCCAATTAGTAATTTAGGTTTGTTGTGTTGGTGATTATTGGTAACACTGTAACTAATGTTTTTATTTACATAAAACATAACCTTGTTTCATACGTAGTATAAACTACGTTTATGCATTGCAATAAAATACAATTTTTAATAATTTACGTTTTAAAATAATTATGAGCCTGTAATTATACTACTTTCACCAGATATTAAGCATATAGATTAGAACAAGCTAAACGTAACAGCTGATACCAGTACTACCAACACATTATAAACACCGAGCTACCATCATTATATAACTAACGCACTAGTTGGCACCTGAAGTAACTAATATTTAGGTGGGGCTTGTTTGCTTAATGTTGTATTGAAGAATGCTCAGTCCTTTATGATACAGGTCAGTGCGTGCTAGGCCATCCATAATAGCGGACGAAAACCGGTATTCAATATAAATATCTTCCGGTGTTGTAAGCCCCACTCAAGAAGTAGAAGCGATGCTCACTGACCGCATAATTGAACCCAACAGTTCCAACTACTCATCTGTGATAGTCATGCTCAGGAAAAAACTTAGCAAAGCCCGTTTCTGTGTCGACTACCGACGACAAAACAGTTATCAGGGGATTAAAGCTCATGCATAAAACGCTTTCAGCCTTACACAGAGCAATAATCTTCTCCACTATCGACCCTCTGGGACTGGTAGGACCGTTCGTTGGCTAACAAATCAAAACTAACCATCGCGCTCTTCTCTACACGCCGCAGATAGAGCTACCTACCAATCTCGAGTAATGCCTTTCGAGCTGGAGAACATTTGATAAACTTAAGGTACCTAGATTCACACGATGCAAATAATTGCTGCAACTTTATGTGCAGTTTTGTTGCACTGCAATGATTGCAGCATCTATTCACACCATGCAATTTTGTTTCAATTGTATTGGATGTGAACAAGTGGATTTTTTTTCGTAAAATCCTGTAAGCCATAGATTGAGCCCAATTCTAACCAAATACACCTAACTTACTGATCAAAAACTATCCTAAACGATTTATAGGTTATTTAGAAATTAATAATGGTTGTTGGTATTCTGTGATAAGGTTAAAATACCTGTACCAACAAGGGCAGACTAGAGTCCAGGGACTGTAGGGCAGACCAGAATACCAACCCAATATATGATTGGTATGTTAAAAATAACTGTACTATACCCTCAGACCATATATACTAATGGACTGCTCATTCCCTATTTAAGCAATGTTTACAAGTTGACCTGCTTGCAAGCGAGAGAGCAGTATTATGCATCCTTCAAGGTTTCCCCATAATACTGCAGCCTAAGCGAGAGAGCATATTGCGCATTCTTTAAGGTTCCGTCGTGTTTTTAAACGTTGCATTAGCAGTCCATTAGTATATGGTCTAAGACTATACAAGGACTATACCACGGACGTATACGTCCGTGGACTATACCCAACTAGAATTGCATGCAGTTGTTTTAGAACAGATTCTAATTCCATGCATCAAAACTACATACAACAAAATGCGTGGTGTGAATCGAAAAATGGGGCAATTTTGATGCGGAATTAAAGTTGCAGGAATTACCTGCATCATGTGAATCTACCTTTAGGACTTAAAGAAGTCTTTCGCTCTCGGTTATTTGCACGACTTAAATCATTGAAAGCATCTGCACTACTTTAGTAGGTATTTCATCATAGTCATCATAGAAAGATTGCAACACCGCTTTCCGTACCTCTCCTGATAAATCCAGTTTGGAGTGTCCTTACTGACCCTACTTTTCCACAATAAACTGTATAAACTATAGTACAACTAGAGTATATACGTATAATGTAATTATGTTATTGTTTAGGTTTCCACGAATGTTGTTAATATTATTGGAAGACATCTTCTGGATAAATTCGTGTGGTAAAAGGTTTATTAATAGCTTTTCTACGTTTCGGTAGTCTTTCTTTGCTACCTTTTTCAAGAATGATTGATTAGTTTGACACTAGATGTCATATCACTTGATTTTAGTTTTAACTTTTGTTCTGCTGCGAGTTGCAGGTCCTGTGTATGTATCTGTGGCTTGTGGTAGATTTTGAGGGATGTTGGGAAGTATAATATGGTTATTTTGAGCTATTTGGATCCTCTTAACTATTGGTTTCCACAGTGGTGATAATCTACAACCATCGTCTCGTTTGTTTAGTGCTAAAGGACGTTTTTCGATTTCGATAGCCTCGCTCGTTATGCGTTCTTGTAGGGTATATGCCGAAGAAAGTACCTAATTTAATATTATCGGTGTTGATACTGTGGCCGGTTTCTAAATGATGATTTGCTAAAGAGTTAGACGAAATATGCTGTTTTATAGCTAATTTATGTTCTTTGGGCTCTTGCACTAAGTTTTCGGTTCGTTTGTCCAACGTAAGAATTTTGACAATTGCTGCATGGATCTCGTATATCCCCTGTTCTTCTCCATGAATTTTATCTTTAGGGTTTCTTAATAGTTGGTGAATAGTAAAATTCATGGAGAAGAACAGGGGATATACGAGATTCCATGCAGCAATTGTCAAAATTCTTACGTTGGACAAACGAACCGAAAACTTAGTGCAAGAGCCCAAGAACATAAATTAGCTATAAAACAGCATATTTCGTCTAACTCTTTAGCAAATCATCATTTAGAAACCGGCCACAGTATCAACACCGATAATATTAAATTACTTTCTTCGGCATATACCCTACAAGAACGCATAACGAGAGAGGCTATCGAAATCGAAAAACGTCCTTTAGCACTAAACAAACGAGACGATGGTTGTAGATTATCACCACTGTGGGAACCAATAGTTAAGAGGATCCAAATAGCTCAAAATAACCATATTATACTTCCCAACATCCCTCAAATCTACCAGAAGCCACAGATACATACACAGGACCTGCAACTCGCAGCAGAAAAAAGTTAAAACTAAAATCAAGTGATAGGACATCTAGTGTCAAACTAATCAATCATTCTTGAAAAAGGTAGCAAAGAAAGACTACCGAAACGTAGAAAAGCTATTAATAACCTTTTATCACACGAATTTATCCAGAAGATGTCTTCCAATAGTATAATGTAATAGGTATAACTCTTTGGTACATACAACTAATTAATAGCTAGGTAGTTGTAGTGGTTTCACATCAACTATTGTGGAAACAATTTCCTTGCTTTATCTGGTTTTTTCACAATTGTTAAGTCTTTCTTCATTTCCCTTAGCTTTCATAGTCTTATCTATGGAAAGGTCTAATACATTTCCGCTACCTAACAATGTTTGTATGTATACTCCACGCAGTTTCTTCATGTTTCTCACGCAAATAAAGTAAATGGCAAAACTTTGCTTTTACACTTAATAAAAACGACAGTCTGAGCCGGTAATCTGTTAACAGAGTAAAAAAAGAATGTGTTGAAAAATGAATATAAAACTGTTTGCCTGTAAGGAACAACTTACTTCTTATGCTTCAAGGTTGAACTGATGAGATTTATTTCAAGAAAAAAAATAATGTGGAAATCTCTTTATTGTCATGTACTTTTAAATACTAAAATAAAAGCTTTGCATAAAATTCAATGTTGTTTCATAAATGCTATACAAAATACTGAGATCTTATAAATATGTTCTTGTCAAATATAAAAACTATACATATAAACTAATTTGAACATTTATATCACAATTCATTTACAGTTACAAGAACTGAAATTTGCTTATACATTATATATACAAAAACTATACATTTACTAGCTTTTAGGCTTAAATCTAGACATATAAAATTCACAGTCTGTGCAATAAGAATTTGATGTACTAACATATTTCTTCCTACATAAATTACATTTAGTTTTAATACCAGCATTGTTCTTATTATTAATAGGATTTACAATAATTGGTGTTACAACTGCTTTAGGAGTAGGGGATTCAGTACCACCCTTTGTACCAGGTTCAAAACTGACAGTCTTTTTCTGTAAATATTGTTTCGAGGGTATCACATGTTGATAAGGTGATGCATGGTATGAGGGAGATTGTCCTATGAATTATAATCCTCGTTTATTCGATTCCTTTCAATGGTAGATTGATTGGCATTTGTCACCATGTGATAAGCCGAATAATTCCTATCTACATGCTGTCCATTTTGGTAAGGTAGTATTATTCACCGTTCATTTGATGATTTGGAATTCGTTGATACGGTAAATACATTTATTACTTTCGCCATTTGAGATTTTGTGATAGACAGATTGCATTGGACCGTTTCTCTCCATTTGAAGACATTTGCTTATAAGAAGGATGTGAAGGAATTTTCTGGTAGCACTGAGATCTATTTTGATTAGTATAAGGATTGTGATCATTTGTTGATGGGAAGCAGTAGTAGGTGGGTGAGAATACAACGATTGTGCATTGTGCGAATATGTATGTTGTGAAAACTGGTACGCTTGTATATTTTGGCAATTACTACTAAGCAATTGTTGCTGTGGCGGAATTGGAGATTGTCGCACCTGATTAGAACTACTAATGTGTGTATTTCGAGACACATAATAGTTCTCACAAGGTTCATTTATACGCTGACAATTCTTGTTGAGAGCCATACAAAGATTGAGTCGCATCTGATAAACCTTGATGATTATATGACTGAACTTTGAAATGCTCACTACAGGCCGGAGGTCTCTGCAGTTGTTGTTGAATTGTATTTACATCTATGTGATTAGTTGGGTAGTTCATATATTCGGTACATCTTTGTACATTATTGTGATGCCATTGCTATTTACCGACAATAAATTTTCTAAAGAATTTCTTCTGACATAATACTGTCATTAATGGTATTCTGCAGCAAATGAGTATTACAGTTCTCTTCACTACCTACATCCATTTGAGTCCCATCATCTGATTTGTGAATGCATTCCTTAAAACACGTTCCAAAATTGGATTAGGTATATAAGTGTCTTCCTCTTGTTCATCTGCGGTAGCAACAAGTATAACTTGATCACAAAATGAGACGCTTTTCTTTTTGAGAGGTTTACCTTGTTTCATTCCTTCTCTTTGATAACTCTGATGGAAATTTAGTGTGTTATGTACTACTGCGTTTAGTTTCTCAACTTCACTAATTTCGGCAGCTATTTGAATTGGACTAACATCTTGGTCCTCTCTTTTTTTTGACAACACATCGGAATTTACAAGTGCAGCAGAAGCGGATCCAAAATGTTGAGAAATGTGAATGTCGTTTTTGCATTATTGGTGAAGATCTTAAAGTATGTGGTAATATATTGTAAGGTTTTGTAGCAGACGAATTCTGTAAAGCGACAGAATTTGGTTGAATATTTTCGAACTTTGATGCTAAATCCTTAACTGACGTAATTTTAGATTGTTCAGATTTCGAAGAATCGACAGATACTTTACGTCCTTCCCCTAATTTATGTACATTGCTTGTTTGTATTGGCATCTCGGAATGACCTTTCTTCACTCTAATCGCTTCCTGTCGAGCCTGTAGCTCTCTAAGCCAGGTATCATCCAATGTACCAGGCTCAACAATTTGTCTTTGCATATTAGTGTTGGGCAAGATTTCTAATCTTTTCAATTGTAGCTGTGCTAATAAGCTTTCAGGTGGTGGAGGTGGAGGAGATATACTGTGAGAATTTGGCAGAAGTTCTTCAAGTGCGGTAAGATCTAATGGAGGAGGTGGTAGAGGAAATTCGGCACTGCCTTGGCGAGAATGTATCACTGATCCCGAGGGACTTGGATAAGGAGGTAAATCAAGCTGATGATGTATTGAGGATGGCGGTATACAATCAACTTCATCTACTTCATCAAATATATTAGGATTCCCGTTGCTTTGATTTCTAGGGCATAAGTGCTTCACTGGACTTTGTTCTTGATGTACATCTGCTTGAGTAATGACTGTATTAAATGGTAAGAAAGATTGTTTTCCTTGGTATACATGAATATAATTATTAAGATTTTGATAATTAGATTCCCCAGGCGTGAGTGGCGAGTTCATTACCGTATGTTGGAAAGGATTGTGATTCTGCCATATTGCGCTTGTATTGAGAATTAATATGTTCTTCACCAACTTCATAAATTTCGTCCTCATTTTGTTATTTGAGAGTTGTGATGTTGTTCTTAAAGGGGGAGGGGGAGGAACTTTTGCAACAGTTAAAACTTTGCCGGCGCTGCCATGAAAGCTTTTTCTCATAAGACGACTTCGTTCCAAATTAGGATTAGGGGGTAGTTCCAGAAATTCTAAATGGCCCTCCGAAGTAGATATCCACACATGCTTGGCACGTTATTATCTGAATTTCTTTACACCAACATTACTATCATCAACTGATGACACTGCTGGATTTTTTACTTTAGATTCTTCGTTCTCTTTAGTTAAATCAGGCATGCTTCTATTTTTTCTTCTAATGAGACCTCCCATTAGTAATTTTCCTTCGTATTTTATGTTGTTTTTTTGCCACTTTTATCTTTCTCTTTTTTATCTTCATTGTCATTTACGCTTGCTTCCCTTTTTCAAAGTATCCTTATCTTTAGCGCTAGAAAATAAATTACTAGGTGCTAATGAAAAATCTCTTGAAATTTTATTTCTGTCTTCGCTCCGTGATCGTTTTTCCTTTACCTTTTACTTTCATCTTTGATTTTAATTCTTGAAAGTAAACCCCGCGATTCTCTTGCAGGCGGTTTATCGTACAAAATGTAATCTTCATCTTCATCAAAATCGATAGCTTTACTCTTCAGTAAACCTTTCTTCTTAGGTAAGGTGGCGTATATTTCAATATTTTTCGTTTGCACTGTCGGTTTCTCTTGAACCGGGGCCACCACTAACAGTTCTTTACTATTCTGTCTTGAGTGTTGACCTTTGTCTCGGGAACTTTGACGTGAATGACGACCGCTTCCACTACTCCCTTCACGAGTATGACGTATTTCAGGATGAGACTCTTTAGCAGAAGGATTCTGTGTCTGTGTTATTCTTCTGTGCAGGCTTCTCGCTCTCATTATACATGTATTATGTTTCATTCTGGCTAAAGTTAAAGTTTGTGGGTTGTTGTAAGGAGCATTCATAGCTGCTCTAGCTTTAGTTGCAGCAGCATTACAAAGAGCTAAGGCAAGCACGAGGTCGTGCTCATCCTCTAATTGTCGGGATTTCCCCAGCAGTTCGTCTGCTTCATCGCATAGAACATCGCAACTTACACCGAATTGTTGATTAGGCGAATTTCCGTAGTCTTCGGGTATTTTAGCCAGATGACCTTGCTTCATTAAATGCTGGACAGTCGCCATGGCGGAACTGTCATTTGAAGATAAGGAGTATGAATCGTAACCTGCATCGTATACACCACTACCTCCACTTGACGAATCGCTTTTTACTCGCGTTGGACTGCTTGGAACGCTACCGCTGTTTGTATGCGGTAGTTTTCCGACTAAATATGAATAAGGATTCTCCATAGTCGTCGAAGATGATGATGAAGCGCTATTACGGTCACCACTCCAATTACCAGAATCTCTTCTTCTAGGCACGTTCAGATGTTCTGGCACACAAATACCTTCCATTCCCGAAGAAGAACCATTACTTAACGTTCTATGGACTTGAGGTTTGGCATGTTGTTGCAAAAACATAACGTTCTCAATGGCTTTTCTACTAATGTACTCAGGTTCTCTACTTATGTCACCATCTACAGTATCGGTTCCATCTAATTGAGAATTGGCACGTATTTTATCTTGAATGATAGACAGATTTTGATATTCGTTGTACGAACAAGGGACGGAAGACTTTTGTGAGAAACTACCATCAGGATTTGGGGTTATTGCTCGCCGCGTATTTCCCACGCTCGGTTTCTCGGGGCTTGGGGTAACAGAGCGCCTCATCAAAGCATTTGTGGTTTTCAAAATTTTCTCATTATAGAAAGGAGTAACTTGTTTCGGAGCGTTTTCTGTATTGACAGGCGTGCCATTAGGTACGGCGTATAACAATAACAAAGGTTGGTAACGACCACGTCGACATTTATCGACAACTTGATCCCACCGAGGTCCAACTTCACGTACGGTTGCATCATCAAAGTAAATCCATACTCGTAATTTCGAATGAAAAAAGAACGTAGAGTAATGTTTGCCATAATATGTAACAACGCCAACTAGATTATGTAAAGTCGTATCTGCCCATTTGTTATCAACAACGCTGTAAAAAACGTCGGCGAGGCGGTAGAGTTGTTCCAATTGCGGCAAATACATCCATAATGTGTTCAAGTGTAGGCCTTTCGGAGTCCCATACTATTCCTACAGATACGATTTCTGGACGATTCATAAGTGAACGTCTGATTTGAATTTTTGCACCACATGTACTCTGTAATTCAAACACATGTTACTTGATATTTAATTGTAATGTATAAAACGTTTTTACCGGACAATCTCGAATATCTCCCATTCCACCGGCTCTTCTTAAAAGTTTTCCAAATAAATCAACAGGAACTTGAACAGAGCCGGATATAACTTGATGAGCTTGTGCTGTAAGTGCAGAGGCGGACACATAATGAACCATCTATAATTTACAATTAGTATTAGCAAATATTTTACTCAATTCGGAGAAATATTACTTGTGTAAAAGGTAGAGGTTCGGATGAGGCGCCGCAGGCCGAACAAACGCTTTGTTCGACGAGAGTCATCGCAAATTTTTGATGAGGAATACAATGTCGCGCATTGCACATATCTTCGGCTTCTCCTTTAGCGATGTGCATGTGAATTCGTAGAAGCATATTTTCGAAGCATTCCGCTGCATCGTCCATAAATCCAAGTTGAAAACGTTGTTGGTCGTAAAAACTCTCAGCCAACGCTCTTCTAAGTGCATCGGGCGGTAGGGCGGTTTCATTTGAAAATTGTAATTGGGAAAATAGCTCCTAGAACAATAAGAGTCTTTAACTTATGTAACATTAAATTGTGTTATAATTAGTTACAAGTGTGACATACATAATATGTGGGTAGGTCCAACCCAGACTATAGTTCATGCATGTCGGCGGTCAATAAAGTGGGCTAAGCTTACGGTATAACTTTTACTAAGAAATCGCAAAAATCCAACGTGTTATATTTAAAACCGCGAAAATTAGGATTAAATGATTTTAAAAGATCGATGATCTCATCACTGTGAGTAAGAAAGTAAAACTTTTTCATTCTGATTTGTATCGTGGCAAACAGGAAATGCCTTTTCGTGAATAATACTACCACCTATGATAAATACCTGGACGTTTTGTGCAAACATGCTTTCAGGCGGATTGTTTAAACCTTATTCTAAGAATCTTATTTATTTTTGCAATCCAAATCATAAAATTTACATAATAAAATCAAATTATTTGCAGTCTGACCTTAAGAGCAGCTTTTTGTTTCGATTATGTGGTAAAATACCTATGGGGAGAATCCTAAACGTGTTTTTTTCTAAAATGTGAATTTGACAAAAGGGAAAAGGCGCATACAATGTTAGGACCTTTTCTACAAATTGTGGGTAAGCAGGTAGTGCGAAATAAATAACCTTCACTGGTTCTTTTTTTTAAGGCTATTAAATATTGCATAAATAAGGTAATGCGACAGATGTGGATTGCGAAATGAAAAAGAATAGGCGCCACATTAGTAATCCATTTTACCTTATAGCTTATACACCCACTATTGTTTGTATTTGGAAACCAATTAGACTCTAATTTTGCATAACAGTTCAAGCAGGGAATAACAAAATCATATTTTGAATGACAATTGACTTTATTGCGTCTATTGAAACGTTAAGCGGGTTACGCCATTAACAAGACAAAAAGCACTTTCATAAATTTAAATAACCCTATGCGAGTGGTCTGTCAGGTCTGTGTCTATGCGTTAAAAGAATAAAAACAGAAAAAGATATAAAAGCTGACTATTTGATACCAAAGAGTAGGGTTATATAATATATATAACATTATTGTATATTCTTAGTTGCTGATGCTCTATGTTCTATGTCAGAATCAATACGAAGTTACAAAGCTTTTAAATATTCTAAATATTAAATAGTAACACCATTAAGTGATTAAGTTGCCATTGTACATTTATTAAAAGGAGTGAAGTTGATCTTCCAGCTATGCAGCTACGACGATTTGGGCCCAGCAAACTCTAACGTGAGTTACGCAATGTTTCATACTTATTGACATTACTTAACTACTTAAAATAAAAGCTTGATGTTTGGTAACATTGCAGATAAAAATAGCGAGTAGACTCCAACGTCTTCGACAAATTCTGTGCCTTATCGTTGAATGATAAGTTCTTATCATTCAATGGTGATGTAGGTGTGAACTCTCTTTGTATCTGTTTATTATAGTTATTAATTGTTTCTTTTACTTCTTGTTGGTGTTTTTGGGTTATGTCGTGTCATTTGGTGTAAAGACTTGTTCATAATTCGATGCTAAAAGGTTGGCTTTTTCATCATTGCGGTGCCATATGAGATGGTGTTGTTTATTAGTGGATATATTATGTTTGGTTGCCTTATTAATCTTTTGGTGGCCTGCTACATTGTCGCTGTTAGTTCCCAGTGTTCCCAGACTAACATTAATATTTAAAATTGTTTTATTACTAACAATTTTTCGAGCTTGATATACTAATATCACAGATGATGTACATCTGTGCTAATATGCTCATCGATTCTTTTTTTAACAAGAACATTATTGGGTAATGGATGGATGTATTTTTATCTTAACTTTAAACTCGGTATTAATTTATTCCTTAGTGATTGCATAAATCATTTACCAAAAGATTCTCCGTGCGAAGAAAACGTACCTACCAAGTTATATACATAATTAATAAATGTGTATAATATTTTTATTTAAACAAATAATACACTACTACACGATTACATAATGAAGAAGGGCATTTCAGGCAAAATATTGTAGATAATAAAAAATAAACCTAATTTCGTAGCAAGTGGTTTTATGCATTCAGTATCTGTTCAGTATGATCGGTACGGGTACAATATGAGGTCAGTATAGTCAGTATAGTATGAGTTCAGTATTGTCATTACAGGTTCAGTATACTACCAAGTTCAGTAAATTCAGTACGCATTCAGTATCGTTGAAATAGGTTCAGTATCAAAAAGTTAAATAGGTATAGTGTACGGATTTTTTGGGAGTGAGCCACCGAGCCACCCCTCGGAGTCTCCACTACTGCAACTATCATTTCTTATTCCTACACCTCAGTGGCGGCTTTTCAGGGGCAGCAGGTTCAGCCCGGCTGTATTAGATAAAATAAAAATGAGAAAAAAAAAAGATTACGTTGTTTTTGGTAAATTTATGCGCAAAATACAAAAACAATGTGTGGCATGTTAGTAAATGAATCATTTTTAAAATATTTCTAATTAAATTGATACCTATGCACTATCACTAAACATTATAAATGAAATACTTTCAAATAAATTTTTCTCACATACAGCAAGTACACTGAGAGATATATTAACCTATTACGTTTTGATTAGTAGATTTGTGTATATTAATAAGATTTCTTGTGCATTTTAAAAAGCATTACATTGCAGAGTGTACATTATAAATAACTTAAGATTGAATTATGTCATAATAAAATATAATTCAGAAACAAGACGGAGTAGGTTAGTATCCACTATCCATAGGCAACTACAGCTCAACATTTTAAAATCAACTCATGCTGTACTTGGTCATCGGTTTCTATAGCAACGCTCGATAATTTTTGTATGCCTACGCCCTGCATTACTAAGCAGGTACAGATCTCGCAGTTGCTCCGACTTATGGTCTGTACTTGCTACATTAAAAACAGCATACTCGGTGTTATTGTTATCATTTATTAGCGTGTAGTATTTCTTGTTTTGGCGTTTTATTATTATAGTATTTTCAACGTTTATATTTTAAATCAGGTATTAAATTTTGTTTACAACGGAACAGGTTAGTGACTTAGGTAGTTTGTTTATTATTAGAAAACCCATTTTCGCGATGGACTCAGGAGGATAAGAAAGAACTTTTATTAATTGAAAGAAAGGCCACAAGCCACAACCAATTATTACAAAAAAGCACCCCCCCCCCCCCCCCCCCCCCCGCTGTACTGTCCCAATTCGATGCGAGCCGCCACTGCTACACCTCGAAAATTGCACTTAGCATTGCTAAACAAACATGCTTTCGTGGGTAACCGACCAGACTGTTTTTTTTGTAAACTGTCCTGGTAG
>JAVRBK010000025.1:70000-102275 GCA_036250285.1 Pyrocoelia pectoralis | reverse complement strand
CTGATTATTAGATTTAATAAGTATTGCGGGACGTTTTTTGCCCGTAATGATTGGAGAATTGATTCCCAATCTGCTTCGTTAAATGCGTTTTTAATGTCTATTAGCACCACTCCGAACCATTTTCTTCTGCATTGCGTCTTCTTGTTCAAGAGGTGTTTAATTGCTGAGATGGTACTTTTTCCCTTTATGAACCCGTACTGCCTGGGCGAAAAACCTCCTCCGGCATTTATTTCTTTAATTATACGATTATTTATAATGCTCTCGAATACTTTCGCTATTGTATTTATCAGACAGATCGGTCTGTAGGACGTTTCCCTCGTCTCTCCTTTTGATGGCTTCGGTATCAAAACTACGGACGCAATTTTGGAGCTTGCTGGGAAGCGTGCATCGCTGAGCATACTATTGAACATCCCGACGATAAGGGAGGGATTAACGCTCCATACTATTCTCCATGCCTTAAGTGGTATTTGGTCGGGTCCCGGGGCTTTGTTCGGGTTCATATTCTTTAAGGCTATTTCTATCTCCTCGGGTTCTATGTGAGCGTCTGTTTTGGCCTGTCGTCTATAGTGCCTCAGGTCCGGTAAGTTGTCTTGTCGGAAAAGCTGCGAGATGATGGCTTTCCTCTGTTCTTCTGGTAAGTCCACCGGGGTTTTAAAACCTATTTTTGCGGTTGTGATCTTGTAACCCTTTCCCCATATGTCGTTGTTTAAATCTTCGCATATTTCTCTCCAGTGGTTTCTTTTGGACGTTTTTATCGCCCCCGTGAGCTCTCTTCTTAACGTTCTCAGCGTTTCGAGTTCGCTTTCGATACCGTTTCCTGCGCAGTGTTTGCTCATCACCTGCACCTTCTTCCTCTGCTCGATGCATTTCTCTCTGCTCGACTCGATTTCGTCCGTCCACCAAAAAGGTTGCTGGGGGGATTTTCTCCTGGACGCTTTCCTGCATCCCAGCAGACAGGTCCTTACTAGTCGGGTTAGTTTCCTAAGCCCGATATTTCTTGGGGGGAGGAGCCCGCTGTTTATCTCGAAGAGGCTTTTAAACACCTCCCAGTCGTATTCCTGTCTGCCGTTGGGTCTGCCGTATCGCTGCTCCCTGCTTGATCTAATTTTAATCAGAATATATTTATGATCACTCAGTGTCTCCTCATCTAGCACTCTCCATTCCGAGACCTTCGTGAGAACGCTCTCACTGACCATCGTAATGTCAATCCACGACAAAAGGTTTTTTCTTTGCCATGTCGGCGCTCCGTCGTTTAACGTGGTTAAATTCTTGGCTGAAATCCACTCTTCTAGGTATTCGCCTCGGTGGTCCTTACTTCTTGCTCCCCACGTTTCGGACTTCGCGTTGAGGTCACCGGCAATCACTAGTTTCTTTATATCGCCGCTATGCGATGTCATAATTTCATCTACCTTTTTTTAAAGTTGTCCAGAGAGATATTGGGTGATATATATGCGACTATCAGAAGGAAGTCTTCTAGATAGACCTCCATGTAGCTTTCGTGTTTAATAATTTGCTGCAACCTCATTTTACGGTTGGGGAAGATCACTGCCACGTTAGCCAGGTCGTCAGTGACCCAAGTTTTCTTCGCGACGATCCCCTTGTTTGGTTCGGAGACTATTGCGATGTCCACGTCGTATTTTATGATTGCTCTTTCCAATAGAGCGTGTGCTGCCTTTGCGCGCATAGCATTAAATTGCAGTACCTTCAAGTACTTTCCTTTGGGCATGTCTTTAAGTAAATATATGTATAAATAAGTAAATGAATAAAAATGTATAAATATAATATATAAATAGGTTAGTTATCACAGTTTATCACAGTTTGTCACTTGTCGCGTTTGCGTAAAAATATCACAGATGACTCGAATATTGCCTGACATTAGGCCTCCGCTAACTGCCCGCTACTTCCGCTGGCCAGACTCGTTCGACTGGATCGGGTTGATTCTGGCAGTTCCATCCGCCCGCTGACGCTGGATTCCGAGTACGTTGCGCTTGTGGTGCGTCGCACACTTCGCGCTTCCCGTCTATATTCAGTACGGCGTATGTTCTCCGAGCGGTGGCCTTCGACGTTGCGCAGGTCCCTTGCCTCCTCTCTTCTGCTTCTAACCGTTTTTCGATACGTGGGGCAGCTCATGTTGTCGGGTCTATGCCCTTTTGTGTCGCACGTGGGGCAGAACATATCCCGATTACAATCCTTCGCTATGTGTCCACTCCCGGTGCACCGATAACATTTTTTCCTTGTTCTCCTCCTCCTTGCAGTCCCTTCTGCTATGCCCCATTTTCATGCAATTACTGCATCTTGATACCTCTACCCATTCTCTTATTATACAGTTATTCCAACCAATTTTAATGCGCCCCATATCTAGGAGTTTATGTCCCGCCTCACGGCCAATTATTACTTCCGCTGAATTGTTCCCGGTCCTGCCTGGTCTGATCCTAATTTCTTGGATACTTTCCACTTCCTCTTGGCCCAAAGCCTTCGCGATAGCTGCTTCTACGTCACCCCTTTCCACGAAGATATCCATGTTTCCTATATGTATCTTCTTTGTTTGCATAATGTTTCTCGACTGCATGTGGGGAACTACTGTCTGTAGATGCTTGTTTACGACATCGCCTTTACCCTTTGTAGTCGTGATAATCAGGTCCCTCGCTCTGTTCAGCCGCACTGACTTTATTTCTTGTTGCATTTTACTGTCCTGCACACCTTCTTTGATCTTCTTTAGCAGATCTGCGTAGGACTCCCTATCCGTCCTTATTAATATGGCATCCGTTTTCTCCCTGTCACGGTATCTCTTATTTCGCAGAATTATCGCGTTAATGGCCAACCCATGCAACTCGATTTCCATAATCTTGCGTAGTCGCCCAAGTTTTATCCCTTCTTCCATTTCGACGACTATCTTTTCTTTGCCTCTGTGTAAATACTCCTGGACTACTTCTCTGATGTGGGCTCGTTTTATGACCTCCTCTGCTTTAGTACAGATTGCGTACATCCTTCTTTCCTTGCTCACGGTTTTCCCTTTAACTATGTTATCTATATATGTATACTCGCCCTGACCAACTTCCAGCTCCTGTATTAATTCCGGGTGCCTTAGCTTGACTCTTTTGCGTACCTCCCCTTCCTCGCGGAGAAGGTATACCATATCTTCCTCCAGTCCCTTGATATCGTCCGGAGTGCACAGCGTGGTTCTTACAAAGGCCTGGTCCGGCCAGTCCATCTTCATGACCGCGTCCTCTAACTCTGGGTTTGGGCCATTCTTCAGATCGTTCATCGCAGTCTGTATTTTCTCCATGGTCTCTCTGTCATCCTCTACTTTCTGCTTGCATCTTGAGCACCATGTCGCCTCATCCGTTTCTTTGCTTTTATCCACTTCCATCGGAGCATCCGTTTGTACTGCCACTTCCTTCGAGTCTATCTTAGGTTTTTTATAGCTCTTCTCCGGGCTGTTGTCTGTTAGGATTGTACCGTCCCCTAAAGTACCCGCTCCTTTCTTCCGGTATTCGTTCCCTATTCTTGTTTTCCTCCACCGCATCTTCCAGCTCTAGCATTCTCCTACTAACTTTTTCGCGTCGTCATTTACTCTCGTTATTAGAGGCGCCGTGGCTGTAGCCCAGGACTTTACATCTCTGTGGACTGTTTTATAATTGTCTTTTATGTATTTCTTCAGAGTATCCATGCTATCCTGCAGCTTCTTCACGTTTGCCACGAGCGCCAGCTCCGCAGTTCTCTTCCTCTTTTTTTCCGTCTCCTGTATCTCGCTAGTTGCTTCAGTAACGCCAGGGGTATTGGCGTTCCACCATTCCTCTGCCTGTTGTTCTGCCGTATAAGATTGCATATCATCCCATTCGAAAGGTATGTCCCGCCCCGATCCTGCACTAGAGGAATTTGGGGGGGTTCTGCTCAGCGAGCTCCTCCTAACTGTTGGGTCTTGCTCGTTCTCCCAGTCATAACACGCTCGTGCGCCCTCAGTTCCACTAACTTTCGCCAGCTGTGGGACGTGGTTCCCTGTCTCCACAGCAGTACGGTCTCTGGATAACGGTCGGGGGGGGCCCGCACGGCCACCCTCACCCTCGACCGGTACTGGGGTCTCCCTCCCCTGCACCGTAGGCTTCTTTTTCGTTACATAGCTGTCCATGCTGGCAGATATGTCAAGTCCTTGCATTTTATGCCTCCTGCCAGGCCTGTTTCCGTCAACGTAGGGGCTGTCCGGTTTTTTTTTTTTTTTTTTTTTTTTTTTTTTGTCACAGAGAAGGGTGACGTTTTTTATTAAGATTAGAGAATGGGAAGAGTAAAAGAAAGACCCCTAGCCCTCGATAACCTAATAGCGTCGGGGTCTGAAGAGATGAAGAGTTAGTCAAGGGAGACTGGATAGAACAGACAACAGAGAAGGGATCTGCTCCAAGGAAGGAGGAGACAGATCCAGCTAGGGCGCCTCGGGGGCGCCACGCCCGCCGCAAGGTTTGCAGGCGCCCAATGGGCGGGCGGGGCCCAAGAGCCCAGTGGCTAGCCTGGGCCGCGGGAGGAGGAACCCCGACCAAGAGGGACTGGGGCGCGCAAGGGCGGGCCCCGAGCCGCCACCGGGGGACGCGCCCGAGGGGGGGGCAGGGGAGGGGCCCCGCACGGGAACCGAACCGTAACCGAACCGAACCGAACGACCTAACCGAAACGAACCGAACCTAACCGCAACCGAACCGAACGAACCGAACCGAACCACGAACCTACCGAACCAACCGAACCGAAAACCGAACCGAACCGAACCGAACCGAACCGAACCGAACCGGAACCGAACCTAACCGAACCGAACCGAACCGAACCGAAACCGAACCGAACCGAACCGACCAAACCGAACCAACCGCCGAACCGAACCGAACCGAACCGAACCGAACCAACCGAACCGAACCGAACCGAACCGAACCGAACCGAACCGAACCGAACCTAACGAACCGAACCGAACCGAACCGAACCGAACGAACCGAACCGAACCGAACCGAACCGAACCGAACCGAACCGAACCGAACCGAACCGAACCGAACCTAACCGAACCGAACCGAACCGAACCGAACCGAACCGAACCGAACCGAACCGAACCGAACCGAAACCGAACCGAACCGAACCGAACCGAACCGAACCGACCGAACCGAACCGAACCGAACCTACCGAACCGAACCGAACCGACCGAACCGAACCGAACCGAACCGAACCAACCGAACGAACGAACCGAACCGAACCAACCGAACCGAACCGAACCGAACCGAACCGAACCGAACCGAACCTAACCGAACCGAACCGAACCTAACCGAACCGAACCGAACCGAACCGAACCGACCGAACCGAACCGACCAACCCGAACCGAACCGAACCGAACCGAACCGAACCGAACCGAACCGAACCGAACCCTACTAACCGAACCGAACCGAACCGAACCGAACCGAACCGACCGAACCTAACCGAACCGAACCGAACCGAACCGAACGAACCGAACCGAACCGAACCGAACCGAACCGACCAAACCGAACCGAACCGAACCTAACCTAACCGACCGAACCGAACCGAACCGAACCGAACCGAACCGAACGAACCTAAACCGAATCGAACCGAACCGAAACGAACCGAAGAACCGAAAACCGACCGAACCTAACCGAACGAACCTAACCGAACCTAACCTAACTAACCGAACCTAACCGAACCGAACCTAAACCGAACCTAACCTAACCTAACCGAACCTAACTAACCGAACCTAAACTCCTAACCTAACCGAACCTAACCGAACCTAACCGAACTAACCTAACCTAACCTAACCCGAACCGAACCTAACCTAAACCTAAAAACCTAACCTAACCTAACCTAACCTAACCTAACCAACCTAACCTAACCTAACCTAACCTAACCTAACTAACCTAACCTAACCTAACCAACCTAACCTAACCTAACCTAACCTAACCTAACCTAACCTAACCTAACCTAACCTAACCTAACCTAACCTAACCAAACCTAACCTAACCTAACCACCTAACTAACCTAACCTAACCTAACCTAACCTAACCTAACCTAACCTAACCTTTTTTTTTTTTTTTTTTTTTTTTTGAGAGGTTGGAGAAATGCAAATTACGCACCCCTGGGAAGATGGCCCAGGGAGTGTGGGACTCCCATCCACGGAGATGGTCTACCCACTAAAACTCTAATCCTCTATATCTCTGCAGAACGTATGGCTAAGCCCCGAGGTATTGCCATGGCTACGTTACTGCCCTTCACTTATGTCTACCTATTGGTTACCTATTCTCCCTGTCCTCCTTTTCCTTTGTTTTCATTATCTTCGTTAACATTCCTAATCCTGCTTTCCAATCATCTTTACTCTCTACCATACTCTTTATGATCTCCTTCAAAGTCTCTTTGGAGGCTATATTTTCATGTTCACTTCTGATATCTTTCCACCTTTTACAGTGTACAATGGAGTGTTCCACGCTGTCTTGGATATCGCATACTTTGCATAAGTCGTTAGGTGTCTTCTTAATGGTAGGGTTTGTAGGTCCCGAAGGAGCCATGCCCCGCTCAGTACCTGCGTTAGAAAGTAATTGGTGCATCTATGCTTACAGTTGTCCAGGTCTCTACGTTAGGGATTAATGTTTTGTCCACTGTGCCTTGTCAGTGGTGGTGTCCCAGTTTTCTTGCCACTTGTGGAGTGTTCCCGCTCGTAATACTCGCTTCTCAATTTTACTTCCCGTGCCTATTAAACTTTCGATCGTTTCTCTCTCTTCGGCCTCAAGTTCGGCCGGCGGTGGCGCCCGCGATCACCTGGACCGCTTCTGTTGAGATTGTCCTGTAGGCCATTGTAACTCTTATCAATATCCTCCGTTGCGCTGAGCGAATCGCTTTTTTATAGGCACTGGCCAACAGCGCTTGGGCCCAAAAGTATGCTCCGTACAGAACAGTGGATTTCCAAGAGTTGTACAGTACCATTCTCTTCTCGTATTTTGGACCCCAATATTAGGTAAGATTCTACTTAGGGTATTGGTCACGCCGTCGGCCCTTTGTATCGCCGCTTTGATGTGGGTTCCGGGGTTGTTGTGTCGTCTATTACTATTCCTAAATATTTTGCGTGTTTTGTCGTTAATATTACTCTCCCCGCTAGTTGTATGTCCACCTCGTGTCGTTTTCTCGGTCCGCGTAATATAACTAGTGCTGATTTCTCGCAAGCCACTCGGAGCTTTACCTTCTCCGTCCAATTATGGATTTCTCCTAGTTGCCTCGTTTCCTATCTCGTTGAACTCTTGGATAGTGTTCGCTTCGATCGTAAGTGCCAGGTCGTCAGCATACGCGATGGTTGACGTCCCCTCCGGCAGTTCGAGGTTTAACACTTCATCATACATCACGTTCCAAAGTGTTGGGCCCAGGATTGACCCTTGTGGCACTCCGGCGGTAATTTGGATTCTACTATTCCTCCCGGATTTGATGTGTCTCTCCTCAAAGTAACTGATATTAGATTTAATAAGTATTGCGGGACGTTTTTTTGCCGTAATGATTGGAGAATTGATTCCCAATCTGCTTCGTTAAATGCGTTTTTAATGTCTATTAGCACCACTCCGAACCATTTTCTTCTGCATTGAAGTCTTCTTGTTCAAGAGGTGTTTAATTGCTGAGATGGTACTTTTTCCCTTTATGAACCCGTACTGCCTGGGCGAAAAACCTCCTCTGGCATTTATTTCTTTTATATACGATTATTTATAATGCTCTCGAATACTTTCGCTATTGTATTTATCAGACAGATCGGTCTGTAGGACGTTTCCCTCGTCTCTCCTTTTGCTGGCTTCGGTATCAAACTACGGACGCAATTTTGGAGCTTGCTGGGAAGCGTGCATCGCTATGAGCATACTATTGAACATCCCGACGATAAGGGAGGGATTAACGCTCCATACTATTCTCCATGCCTTAAGTGGTATTTGGTCGGGTCCCGGGGCTTTGTTCGGGTTCATATTCTTTAAGGCTATTTCTATCTCCTCGGGTTCGATGTGAGCGTCTGTTTTGGCCTCCTGTCGTCTATAGTGCCTCAGGGTCCGGTAAGTTGTCTGTCGGAAAAGCTGCGAGGATGATGGCTTTCCTCTGTCTTCTGGTAAGTCCACCGGGGTTTTTAAAACCTATTTTTGCGGTTGTGATCTTATAACCCTTTCCCCATATATCATTGTTAACTCTTCACATATTCCCTCCAGCGGTTTCTTTTGGACGTTTTTATCTCACCCGTAAGCACTTTTCTTAACGTTCTCAGCGTTTCGAGTTCGTGTTCTAGCTCGTTTGCTGCGGCTCGTATTTACTGATCGCCTGCCACCTTCTTCCTCTGCTCGATGGCATTTATCTCTACTCATCTCAATTTCGTCCGTCCACCAAAAAGGTTGCTTGGAGGCTTTTATCCGGGCCGCTTTTCTGCATCCCAACAGACACGTCCTTACCAGTCGGGTTAGTTTCCTAAGTCCAATATTTCTTGAAGAGAGGAGCTCGCTATTGATCTCGAACAGACTTTTAAAGACCTCCCAGTCGTACTCTGCTTGACATTGGACCTGGCGTATCGCTGCTCCTTGCTTGACCTAATTTTAATCAGGATATATTTGTGATCGCTTAATGATTCGTCTTCTAGCACTCTCCATTCTGAAACCTTCGTGAGGATACTTTCGCTAACCATTGTGATATCGATCCATGATACGAGGTGTTTTCTTTGCCATGTCGGGCTCCATCGTTTAACGTGGTTAGGCTCTTTGCAGAGATCCACTCTTCCAGGTATTCCCCTCGGTGGTCCTTGCATCTTGCCCCCCACGTTCCGACTTCGCATTGAAGTCGCCGGCGATCACAATCTCCTTTATGGCTTCGCTATGCGATGTCATAATCTCGTCTGTCTTTTTTTTAAAATCGTCCAGCGAAATATTGGGGGATAGATATACGACTATCAGAAGGAAGTCTTCTAAGTAATTTCCATAAAGCTTTCGTGTTTATTAACTTGTGTAACCTCACTTTCCGATTGGGAAAGAACACTGCCACATTAGCCAGGTCATCAGTGATCCAAGTTTTTTTCGCAGCGATTCTCTTATTCGGCTCGGAGACTAATACAACGTCGATATCATATTTGGTTACTGTACTTTCCAATAGTTCGTGTGCAGCCTTTGACCGCATAGCGTTAAATTGGAGGATACGCATATATTTGTCTTTGGGCATAACTGAGTAATTGTTTAAGTAAATAGGTTATGTGTAGTAGATAAATAAATAAATTTATAAATAATGGAATAAATAAATAAATAAATAGAGGTAAATGACTAGATAAGTGAATGACTAGGTAGGTAAGTGACTAGGATTTAACTGTGAGACACTGCTTGCACTCGCCAGGCTTGTACTACTGGCTCGTGTTGACTCTGGTTGCTCCAGTAGCCCGTAACTGCTAGCTTTCCTTGCGCTGGGGAACCGCTCCTTCTTTCGTATCTCTGCCCGGAATATTGGACAGCTCATGTTGTCCGGTCTGTGACCTTCTATGTTGCAGGACGTACAAAATTCGCTTGCCGTGCACTCCCGTGCGATGTGGCCTTCCTTGCCACATCTGTAGCATTTTTTTCCCTGAATCTGACGCGCCTGGCAGTCTCTTCTTATATGCCCCATCATGAGGCAGTTGTTGCAGCGCGGTATCTCCACCCGCTCCCTGATCCTGCAGGTTGCCCAGCCAATTTCGATTTTACGCAAGTTGAGTACTTTTCTTGCCAGTTCCCTACCGATGGACACCTCGGCGTACCTATTTCCCTAGCGTTCTCCCTGATCTTTATGTCACCGAGTTCTACGGGGCAGGCTGATCCCAGTCGTTATTTAGCTTATCGCCTACGTTCTTGGCGTCCGTAAAGACGTCGAGGTTGTTTATGAGTAATGTCGACTTCCTTATAAGATTTCGAGCTTGTACTCCTGGAATGGAGCTCCTCAGGTGTTGCTGAATCTCTTCGGCCGCACCCTTACTCGTGATTATGAGGAGGTCTTTTCTTTTGTCGCCTTGACCAACTTTATGTTTTTTTTATGGTCCGAGCCCTCTACCGATGCTTTTAATTTACCAAGAACTTCGGCGTATTTTTCGGCTCCCGCCGTAACCTTAATTGCCTCCGTCCTCCATTCTCTCTCTGCAATTGTGTTGTGTGCTGGATCCGTTCCGCAGATATCGACTAAACCTAACCTAACCTAACCTAACCTAACCTAACCTAACCTAACCTAACCTAACCTAACCTACCTAACCTAACCTAACCTAACCTAACCTAACCTAACCTAACCTAACCTAACCTAACCTAACCTAACCTAACCTAACCTAACCTAACCTAACCTACTAACCTTTTTTTTTTTTTTTTTTTTTTTTTTTAGTGAGGTTTGGGAAACCTTTTATAGGCTCCCCCGCTCGGCTCTATAGCGGGGGGTGTGTGGGACTCCCTTCCATCTAGGTAAGGTATACCCACTAAAACCCTTTCCTCTCCATACCTGACTTGTGTGCTCGGTCGGGCATCGCCATTATGGCATTCTTCACGGCCGAGTTGTGTGTCCAAGGGCAGGTGTTCGCCCCCTAGTTGGTCGCCGATGTTCGATCTGCTCCTGCCTTCGAGAAGGGCGGGACTAGCCTTCGTAGTGGCTAGCCCCGCCCCTCCTGATCCCTCTCCGGTGCCTCCTGGCTACCTTGCTCGTTGACTAAGTGTCCCTGGTTCTTGTACCCCCGTATGTGCACCTTGTGCGTGGGCATCCGTTGGTGAATGCTCTGTGACCAGCCCCGGATCCAGCCGAGCTGGCCTCGCACGTGAAGCAAAAGCTTCTTCGCTACATTCCCTCGCCTGGTGTCCCTGCTTACCGCAGTTGAAGCACCAGCCCCTCCTGTTAGTTCCACTACACGAGGCAGCTAGATGCCCGATCGCCCAGCATCTGCTGCATCTCAGCCTGACCGGTGGTATCCTTACTTGGCATGATGTAAAACCCACCCTCAGGTGTCCTACTTCAGCCATCCTCACCGCCGCATTCTTGTCGATTTCCACGTACGCTATTTGCGCTCCCCTTTCTATTCGCCTGATATTCTTTAAACGGCCCCCACTTCCTGGTTCCGCCTTCGCCACTGCTTCCAGTACCTCGTTTCCGGTGGATACCGCATCGAGGTTCCTAATCTCGATCGTCGCCTGGTTGCCCAGTACTATTGTTGCCCTATCTGGTATAGCGGCCGCAATCTTCGTCCTCACTATCTCCACCGGGACATCCCCCTTTCCCAGTTTAAGGAGGATGTCCCCCCTGGCGGTCTTCGTCGCTCCTTCTACGTGGAGCCCCATTTCCTCGCAGTCCATTGTTCTGAGCTTTCTCAGAGTGTCCTCGAAATCGTCCTGGTCGTTTAGCTTCACCAACACGGCATCCCGCCTGGTCCGTGTGAACCTCGTTTTGGTGTCGCTGTCGCTGTTGTCACTTCCTGGGATGTCTCCCGTCCCGTTCCCCCGCGGGGGTCGTCGCCGCGTTTTATTTTGCCGGTTTTGTTGCTCATCCACATTGGTGTATTCCGTGTGCCTGTGCCAGTATTCCATGGGAGTTACCTCCGTCTTTACCTTTACCACCTGCTCCGTCGGGGGGTCGGTAGTTCCCGGTGCTGTCGCCACCTGGGCGTAGGTTTTGGGCTTCTCTCCTGTTGCCCGCAGTTCCGTTTGCGTGGCCACCTCGTTTGTGCCATTCACTTTCGCTTGCAAAGCTGCTGTTAGATCCATGATCGTTATCCTAAGTGTGTCATTCGTTTGCCTCTCCTGTTCGTACCTCGCATCGAGTTCTCCGTACCTCTTAACCATTGCTCCGTACTTATCGTCAGTCTCCCTTAGCTTGATCCGCAATTCCCGTAGCTCCGTATCCCCTACCAGGAGCTTTTCTATCAGGTTGGCCTTTTCACGTCCAGGTTGTCGAGCCCTTCCTGTAGCTTGCCGCACCTCTCCGCTTCCTCGTGGTACTGGTCCTTCATGGTACCGTACTTATCCTTAACCCTCTCGTATCGGTCATTCAAATCCCTGTTCTGGTCTCGCTCGTTAACCAGTAACAGTTCGTAGTTGGCCTGTAGCTCGTCGAAATCGACAAGCCTCGTTGCCTTCGCTTTGGGTTTCCCCATTTTCCTTTGTACTCAAGGCAAGGTTTCCCCCTTCCTATTCTCGTCCTGTTGCTGCAGCCTCTTATTGGCCCCAGGTCCACACTGTGCACTAACACTTAGCCTACATACCCAACTATTTACACTATTTTACACTATATGCTCACCGCCCAGTGGTGCCGGAGGGGGGGGGGCTCTCAGACCGCCACCCCTTTATCCTTCGTTGCCACTGTCGCTTATTGTTCCCAATTGTCTGTCCCCAGATTGCTTCACGTGGGTTTCCAACCTTTAGGGGTGGAAACTACCCTTTGTCCGTTTACCCTATTTCACTATTTGCACCCTAATTAGTATTTACCTACACTATTACCCCTTTTTTGTCCTGCCACAGCCGCTGCCGCTGTTCACTATTTAAGGGTGGTCAAGGGGTTGTCGCACCCTATCGTGTGTGGGCTCGAAAGAAGCGGCTTCCAAGCCCGCGTCCACTGATACTTGCCTCACCTTTGTACTCCTTCCCGATCAGCTTCTATCACCCTATCAGTGCCAAGAATTTGGAAATTGATAGGGCTGTTGCGCCCCGGTGCGTGACGCGATAAGGCCCGCCCGATGCGCGTTAGAATCGTCCTCGTTTGGGCTTCCTATTGGTAGCACTCGTTATCGTCTCAATGTCTCCGTTCGCGGTCTGGTCGCCACGTGGTCCGCCGAAGCGACCCGTCAAGGGGTGGTCGCACCCTCACCTGTGGGGCTCAAAAGAAGCGTCTTTTAAGCCCAAACCCAGTTCTGCTACCGCAACTTCGTACGCCTTTCCGTACGCCTCCTGTAACCCTATCAGTGCGGAGAACGCGAAAACTGATAGGGCTGTTGCGCCCCCGCGCGTGGCGCGATAAGGCCCGCCCGGTGCGCGTTGGACTCGTCCTCGTTAGGTCTACCTGTTGATATCACTCGTTATCGTCTCCCTATCTCGGTTCGCGTTTTAGCCGACCACGTGGTCCGCCGATAAGCCTTTTTGCACTAAAACACCTGTAACTTCGTTACCGATTGTCCGATTTCGACGCGGTTTTCACCAAAAATTTTGTTTTTGAGCGCGCTTCCAACGACACCCTTCACAGAATTTTAGCGACACGCCGTCCCGTTACGCTCGTTTTAAGGCCGGAGAGCGCTTAAAACACGTCCACTCACGTCGCGATTACGTGTGCGACTAACCTAACCTACCTAACCTAACCTAACCTAACCTAACCTACCTAACCTAACCTACCTAACCTAACCTAACCTAACCTAACCTAACCTACCTAACCTAACCTAACCTAACCTAACCTAACCTAACCTAACCTAACCTAACCTACCTAACCTACCTAACCTACCTAACTAAACCTAACCTAACCTAACCTAACCTAACCTAACCTACCTAACCTAACCTAACCTAACCTAACCTAACCTACCTAACTAACCTAACCTAACCTAACCTAACCTAACCTAACCTAACCTAACCTAACCTAACCTAACCTAACCTAACCTAACCTAACCTAACCTAACCTTTTTTTTTTTTTTTTTTTTTTTTTTTCTGAGGTTTGGGAAACCTTTTATAGGCTCCCCCGCTCGGCTCTATAGCGGGGGGTGTGTGGGACTCCCTTCCATCTAGGTAAGGTATACCCACTAAAACCTTTCCTCTCGTCTGACTTGTTTGCTCGGTCGGGCATCGCCAAAATGGCATTCTTCGCGGCCGAGTTATGTCCGGGGCCGGTGTTCGCCCCCTAGTTGTTTGCCGATGTTCAGTGTTGTTCCTGCCGTCCAGAGGGGCGGGACCAGCCTACGTGGTGGCTAGCCCCGCCCCTCCCTTGCCTCATCCGTAGCTACCTGCTACCTTCCCCATTCCACTAATTGTCCCTGGTTCTTGTTCCCCCGTATGTGCACCTTGTGCGTGGGCATCCGTTGGTGAATGCTCTGTGACCAGCCCCGGATCCAGCCGAGCTGGCCTCGCACGTGAAGCAAAAAGCTTCTTCGCTACATTCCCTCGCCTGGTGTCCCTGCTTGCCGCAGTTGATAAGCACCAGCGCCTCCTGTTAGTTCCGCTACACGAGGCAGCTAGATGCCCGATCGCCCAGCATCTGCTGCATCTCACCCTGACCGGTGGTATCCTTATTTGGCATGATGTAAAACCCACCCTCAGGTGTCCTACTTCAGCCATCCTCACCGCAGCGTTCTTGTCGATTTCCACGTACGCTATTTTGCGCTCCCCTTTCTATTCGCCTGATATTCTTTTAAACGGCCCCCACTTCCTGGTTCCGCCTTCGCCACTGCTTCCAGTACCTCCTTACCGGTGGATACCGCATCGAGGTTCCTAATCTCGATCGTCGCCTGGTTGCCCAGTACTATTGTTGCCCTATCTGGTATAGCGGCCGCAATCTTCGTCCTCACTATCTCCACCGGGAGATCCCCCTTTCCCAGTTTAAGGAGGATGTCCCCTCTGGCGGTCTTCGTCGCTCCTTCTACGTGGAGCCCCATTTCCTCGCAGTCCATTGTTCTGAGCTTTCTCAGAGTGTCCTCGAAATCGTCCTGGTCGTTTAGCTTCACCAACACGGCATCCCGCCTGGTCCGTGTGAACCTCGTTTTGGTGTCGCTGTCGCTGTTGTCACTTCCTGGGATGTCTCCCGTCCGTTCCCCCGCGGGGTCGTCGCCGCGTTTTATTTTGCCGGTTTTGTTCCTCATCCACATTGGTGCATTCCGTGTGCCAGTGCCTGTATTCCATGGGAGTTACCTCCGTCTTTACCTTTACCACCTGCTCCGTCGGGGGGTCGGTGGTTCCCGGTGCGGTCGCCACCTGGGCGTAGGTTTAGGGCTTCTCTCCTGTTGCCCGCAGTTCCGTTTGCGTGGCCACCTCGTTTGTGCCATTCACTTTCGCTTGCAAAGCGGCTTGTTAGATCCATGATCGTTATCCTAAGTGTGTCATTCGTTTGCCTCTCCTGTTCGTACCTCGCATCGAGTTCTCCGTACCTCTTAACCATTGCTCCGTACTTATCGTCAGTCTCCCTTAGCTTGATCCGCACTTCCCGTAGCTCCGTATCCCCTACCAGGAGCTTTTCTATCAGGTTGGCTTTTTCACGTTCCAGGTTATCGAGCCCTTCCTGTAGCTTGCCGCACCTCTCCGCTTCCTCGTGGTACTGGTCCTTCATGGTACCGTACTTATCCTTAACCCTCTCGTATCGGTCATTCAAATCCCTGTTCTGGTCTCGCTCGTTAACCAGTAAACAGTTCGTAGTTGGCCTGTAGCTCGTCGAAATCGACAAGCCTCGTTGCCTTCGCTTTGGGTTCCCCATTTTCCTTTGTACTCAAGGCAAGGTTTCCCCTTCTCTCTATTCTCGTCCTGTTGCTGCAGCCTCTTATTGGCCCCAGATCCACACTGTGCACTAAACTTAGCCTACATACCCAACTATTTACACTATTTACACTATATGCTTAACCACCCAGTGGTGCCGGAGGGGGGGGGGGGGGGGGCTCTCAGACCGCCACCCCTTTCTCCTTCGTTGCCACTGTCGCTTATTGTTCCCAATTGACTGTCCCCAGATGGCTTCACGTGGGTTTCCAACCTTTAGGGGTGGAAACTACCCTTTGTCCGTTTACCCTATTTCACTATTTGCACCCTAATTAGTATTTACCTACACTATTATCCCTTTTTGTCCTGCCACAGCCGCTGCCGCTGTTCACTATTTAAGGGTGGTCAAGGGGTTGTCGCACCCTATCGTGTGTGGGCTCGAAAGAAGCGGCTTCCAAGCCCGCGTCCACTGATACTTGTCTCCCTTTGTACTCCTTTCCCGATCAGCTTCTATCAACCCTATCAGTGCCAAGAATTTGGAAATTGATAGGGCTGTTGCGCCCCCGGTGCGTGACGCGATAAGGCCCCGCCCGATGCGCGTTAGAATCGTCCTCGTTTGGGCTTCCTATTGGTAGCACTCGTTATTCGTCTCGATGTCTCCGTTCGCGGTCTGGTCACCACGTGGTCCGCCGAAGCGACCCGTTCAAGGGGTGGTCGCACCCTCACCTGTGGGGGCTCAAAGAAGCGTCTTTTAAGCCCAAACCCAGTTTCTGCTTACCGCAACTTCGTACGCCTTTCCGTTCGCCTCCTGTAACCCTATCAGTGCGGAGAACGCGAAAAACTGATAGGGCTGTTGCGCCCCGCGCGTGGCGCGATAAGGCCCCGCCCCGGTGCGCGTTGGACTCGTCTCGTTAGGGTCTACTGTTGATCACTCGTTATCGTCTCCTATCTCGGTTCGCGTTTAGCCAACCACGGGGTCGCCGAGAAGCCGGGGCACTAAAACACTGAACGCGGTCGCCGAGGGCCGAGGCGACGCGGGGGGCACCAAAAAGGGGGGGGGGGGAGCGCGCGGCCAACGACACCCGTCACAGAAGGGGAGCGACACGGCGGCCCGGGACGCGGGGAAGGCCGGAGAGCGCTGGGAAAAACACGGCCACGCGCGGCGCGAGGACGGGGGCGACGAACCGAACCGAACCGAACCGAACCGAACCGAACCGACCCGAACCGAACCGACCGAACCGAACCGAACCGAACCGAACCTACCGAACCGAACCAACGAACCGAACGAACCGAACCGAACCTAACCGACCGAATACCGAACGAAACCGAACCGAACCGACCGAACCTAACCGAACCGAACCGAACCGAACCGACCGAACGACCGAACCTAACCGAACCGAAACCTAACCGAACCTAACGAACCTAACCGAAACGAACCTAACCGAACCGAACCTAACGCACCGAACCTACCCGAACCGAACCGAAACCGAACCGAACCGAACCGAACAGAAACCGAACAGCAACCCTAACAGAACCTAACCGAACCGTAACCTAAACCTAACCTAACCTAACTAACCGAAAACCGAACCTAACCTAAACCTAACCGAACCGAACCGAACCGAACCGAACGAACCTAAAACCTTAACCGAACGAAACAACCGAAACCGAACCTAACCACCGAACCTTATACCGAACCGAACCTAACCGAACCGACCCGAACCGAACCGAACCTAACCGAACCGCACCTAACCTAAACAGACGAACGAACCTGAACCGAACCGACCTCACCGAACGAACCGAACCTGAACCCGAACCGAACCGAACCGAACCGAACCGAAACCTAAACCTAACACGAACAGGAACCGAACCGAAACCTAAACCGAACAGAACAGATACCTACCCTAAACCTAACCCCTAACCTAAAACCTAACCTAACCTAACCTAACCTAACCTAACCTAACCTAACCTAACCTAACCTAACCGAACCTAACCTAACCTAACCTAACCTAACCTAACCTAACCTAACCTAACCTAACCTACCTAACCTAACCTAACCTAACCTAACCTAACCTAACCTACTAACCTAACCTAACCTAACCTAACCTAACCTAACCTAACCTAACCTAACCTAACCTAACCTAACCTAACCTAACCTAAACCTAACCTAACCTAACCTAACCTAACCTAACCTAACCTAACCTAACCTAACCTAACCTAACCTAACCTAACCTAACCTAACCTAACCTAACCTAACCTAACCTAACCTAACCTAACCTAACCTAACCTAACCTAACCTAACCTAACCTAACCTAACCTAACCTAACCTAACCTAACCTAACCTAAACCTAACCTAACCTAACCTAACCTTTTTTTTTTTTTTTTTTTTTTTTTTTTTTTATCGAGGTTGGGGAAAATCTATTCAGACTACCCCCCCGTGTGGGCTCAATGCCGGGGGGAGTGTGGGGTTGAGACCCACTAAAAACCCTTTCCTCTCTCTACTGTTAATCCGCCGCAGCCGGGCATCATTACTAATATTCTTCCGGCTGTGGAGGGTACTTCGCGAGGGAAGTCTTTAGTACCTCTATGGGCTAGACTCGTCCCTCTCGTTCTCTGGTGCCTATCACGACTTGGCAGAATCGGTTAAAAGCGTCCCAGTTCTCTACGCTTTGTAGTATGGTAGCCACAGTGTTCTCGGGGTTTACCTGTGTTTGCAGTGATCTGTTGAGGTCTAGTCTTTCCCCGTGCCATCTGGGGCACTCGTAGACCGCGTGGCGCTTGTCGTCGGGTAGGCCGCAGTCGACGCAATCCTCATTCTCCCTTTTGCCTATTTTGACTAAGTATCGGCCGTTCTCTCCATGGCCCGTGAACAGTTGGGAGAGGGTGTAATTCAACTCGCCATGGCTACGGCCTACCCAGGTTCTGATGTCTGTCACCAACGTGTGAGTCCACGAGTCTTGCTTGTCCCACTCAAGCTGCCATTCCAGCAGTTTTTTTGAGGTATCCCACTTCTCCGCTCTCGCCTTGACCAGTATGTGTGCGGGTGGGATTCCGGCGAGCACCAGTACTTCATTCAATGGAGCGGTCCTATACGCGCTTGTGATTCTTATTGCCATGTTTCTTAGCAGTTTGTTTACCATGTCTCTTGCGGCTTCGTATTTCATGGCGTGGCCCCATATCTCCGCGGCGTATAGCAAGATTGAGGTTGCGGCGCTGCAGAGCACTTTCCGTTTAGAGGCTCTTGCCCCTCCCTTATTAGGCATCAACCTTGATAGAGCCTCAAAGCTCTTGGTGGCCTTTTCGGTTACATACCTCGCGTGTTGGAGGAAGGTGTCGTTTTTGTCTATCAGCACCCCTAAGACCTTGATTGACTTGTCTGACGTGATCCTTTGCCCAAGTATGTCGAGGGTAATTGGTCCGAGTCGTCTTCTGCCCGTGAGTAGGGCCAGTTTTGTTTTCTCTGGGACCATCGTCAGCTGTCTGGCCGTCATCCACTCGTTAATAGAAGTGATCGTATTTTGCAATTTCGCCGCTGCCACGTCTAGCTTCCTATCTACCACGACGATCGTTATATCGTCGGCGAAGCCGATGATGTGCACGCCATCGGGAGCGCCCACCCTCAGCACGTCGTCGTAGGTGGCATTCCATAATGTTGGCCCCAGGATTCCGCCCTGAGGTACCCCTGCGAGCAGTCTGAAGGTGTGTTCGGCCCCTTCCGGAGTTCTCGAGGTAACCTCCCTATCCCTCAGATAACTTAGCACGACCCTTTGGAGGTACTTAGGGACGCCTAGTTGTTCTATTGCGTATGCTATGTCTTTGTGATCCAGGGAGTTGAATGCGTTGCGGACATCTAGCGAGGCCACCAGGCACACCTCCCTGGTCCTATGCGTCCCTGAGTTGGCTTGCCTCTGAAGGTCTACGATTTCCTGTATGGCTGTGTATGTCGTTCTGCCTTTCCGGAAGCCATATTGTCTGTTCGACAGTTTGCCGTCTATGGCCGAATCGAGCCTCTTTTTGATCACCTTCTCTACGATCTTCCCGGCGAAATCCAGCAGACATATCGGTCTGAAGGACCCGCCGGGCTTGGGGATAAGGGTTAGCCTCGCCTCCTTCCATTGTGTGGGGTACAGGCCCATGCCGATGTATTTATTGGCCAAGTCGGCCCACATCTCCGGTCTCGCAAGGGCTATGGTCTTGACGATGGATGCTGGTACAAGGTCCGGTCCCGGGGCCTTCCTGTTGGGCAGGGCTCTTGCTGCTTCTATGATTTCGGCGGTTGTAATATCGGGGTAATCGTCCTCGGGGACGATGTTATCTTGGTGTGCGCCATCTCGTCTAGGAAATAGGTTGCGGATCGTATCGTAGTAAGCCGAATCCGTCCAGCCTATGGGGTTGGACCGTCTCGAGATCTTACGGGTTACGATCTTGTAACCCTTCCCCCATATATCCTTGTCGAGCTCGTCGCGAAGGGCGTTCCAGTGGGTTCTCTTGCTCTCATATATAAGCCTGCTTAAGGCTAACCGCGCCGATTTCCATTCGGCGAGCGTTTGTCCGAGGGGTCTGTTTGCCCTCCTGTGTCGTTGCACTGTGCGCCTCGCAGCCACGCAGCTTTTTCTGGCATCGGCTATTGTGCTGTTCCACCAGAACGCGCCACCGGTGGCCCTCCGTCGTCTGGGCATGGTGTTTTCACAGATTTCTTGTAGGGTTTTCCGGAGGTCTCCCGCCCCAGTTATATGTTCCGGCTGGATTTTCTCGATCTCAGCCTTCAACTTCTGGGAGTCGATTTTGTTGTCCTTCCACCCCAGTATCTGGGGTGGGTGGTCCTTGTGCAGCGCCCGTCGCCTCGGTTGCAGTGTCCATTCAATGTAGCGGTGATCGCTCAAGGTCTCATTCTCCATTACCCGCCACGCCCCCACGTCGTCCTTGGCTGCTGCGGAGGTGAGCGTGAGGTCGAGGTGGGATTCCTGTTCGCCCCTCACGAAGGTGGGCTGATCTCCCTGATTTATCACACACAGGTCTAATGAGTTGATCCAGGCTAGGAGTATCTCGCCCCTCCTGTTGGTTCTTGTTGATCCCCAGGCGGGGGAGGCCGCGTTGAAGTCGCCGGCCGTAACAGCCTTCCTTATCTTACGGGCCCTTATATCTCGCTGTAGTGCGTCAAGCTTTGATTCAAATGTCGCGTCGTCTTCATTAGGGGAGAGGTACACGCTGTATACCAGGTATTCGCCCACCACAACCCAAGCGTACCCGTCGCCTCCCCCTGCCTCCTTGATCGTCACTCTCTTGTTCGTGACGAGTATTCCCGCCTTGGTGCTGGAGTCTATAATGGTGAGCTTTTTCGCTGATGCACCTATCTCCGATAGCAACAGCAGGTCCGCCTGTAGGGCTTGTGCTGTATGGACTGCTAGATCGAAGGCTGCCCTTCTGTTGTTCAGATTAATCTGGATTACCTTTAGATTCATTGTGCGTGAGTAAAATGGAGGTAGTCTGGTTTTAATAGCTAAATAGCAAAATTTAAAACGTTTGTAAATGTAAGTTACGGACGGTACAAATTAACACAGGTGTAAATAAATAATATAGATGGACGATGTAGTTAAAATAGGCGGTGTGAGTATGTATAACAAGTTAAAATTAGTGTATATAGTACAATAACACAAGTTAAAATCGGTTGTATATACAAGTTATGAACGGTAAAATTAAAACAGGTGTAAATAATATAAATATCTGGACGAGTTAACAACGGTAGATAAATAGAGTTACGAATCAGGTACAGAGGAGTAATCAGGTACCGTAAGTTATCACAGGAGGAAGGTGTCTATATCACGGGTGGTTTGGGACCGCGCGGTGACTCGCTAGGGGTATCGATCTTGCGATTTACGAGGCGCGATTTGGTCCTGCCCGCTCTGCCGCTCTGATGGCGGCCTTGTATTCGGGACACGCCATTGTCCATGGAGCATGGCCTGGTTGGTTGCATAGCGCGCAATGTTTATCGTTTTTACAATTGTCCCTGAAGTGGCCCTCGCTCCCGCAGTTCAGACACTTCCCCTTAACGTCGCGGTCCGCGCACTTCCCGGCCTTCTCGTGTACGCCCCAACACTTAGCGCACTTCTGAACCTCGACCCTCTTCCTAATCGGGCATTTCGTAATGCCTACCCAGATGGCGGGGGTGTTCGTCCATTACCTGGCTTTTTTCTTTCGCCACGACCAGGGTAGCCGTCCTTCGGCCGCTCTCAGAGGTCCGTATTTCGGATACCTCGAGCCAGCCCGCGGGAGTATCCCCCATGCTGGCGGTGATGGCCTTGGTAACGTCTTCTTTAGTGGTTATCTCGTCGAGCTCTCTAATATAGTACGTGTCCCGGTCCTGCCTCACCTTGCATTCCGCGCTCTGCCCTAGCTCCTCGCGGAGTTTGCTGGTGACAGCGTTGACGTCGCCTTTCCTCTGGTCGATGACCAATCGCAGGTTGCCATCTTTGGTTTTATGGGATGCCTTGAGTGCCTCCCTTTCGGGGCCAGTTAGTGCCTTGCGGGCTCCCTTCAGGAGATCGGCGTATGTCATGTTTTGGTCCTTCAGGAGAATGGTGACCGAGTCGGAGTTGGTCCCTTTGCTGGGATCTTGTTGCTTTTTCGTGTTACCGTCGACGCAATAGGCGATGCCTTTATTGTAGAATGCGCATTCCGCTAGCTTTGCCACCATCCCGGCCATTTCTCGTTCTGCGAATATCTTCGCCCTGTTTTGTTTAGTGGCCATCATCCTCGTTGCGGCTTTCTGGAGCGTTTCATAGCTGCTTTTCGCTCTCTGCTCTTGGGTGGTCCCATCCGCATGCGCGAGAAAGAGGAAGCGTACTTTTCCCTCCTTCTCGGTATCGTCGTTCTCCTCTATTATGGATTCGTACTTTTTATAGGTGGTCATACCCCCCATCAACGTTTGGGCCTCGTTAATGGCCTTTCTAAATTCGGGGTGGCGCTTACCCATGTCTCCCCTTGCCCTGGCTCCGGGAGCCTTGTCGTAGATAACGACCTCATTCTCCAGCCATTCCCCATCCTGCTGGAAGACGTTCCTGGCTGTGCCCTCGGGCCACTCCAAGCTCGCCAGTGCCCAGGCTTTTCAAAGTTGTCGCACCTTTCTACGTGTCTCTGGAGCCTATCCCTCCGTACATCTTCCTCTTTAATAATCTTGCGACACCTGGTGCATTGAACGGGGGTCTTTGATGTCTCTTCCTGCGGCCCAGGTCTCCTTTCCCCCTTTGGTGGTATGCCCTTTATGAAGCTTCGCACCTCCTTGGATCCGAGCTGGGACATCGTGCTGACCAGTTCCATCGTGACAGTTTTGATCTCCACGGCTGTATTCCTGGATATGCAACTGTCTAGTTTCTCAACTTTAGCGACGACCAGATTAATCAGGTCTAGTACTTTCTTGTTTAGCGCCTTGGTATTGATCTTTCTCTGGTCTGGCATCATTGTCGCTATGTCTCCCCCTAGCATTGTGGGGGGGGTGCCTTCTACCGTTTGGAGCTTCCGGCCTCTGCGGCCAGCTCAGCACCAGTGCCCGACTCCGCGGCGAGGTTGGTGGGGTGGTGGCCCGGGGGGGGGTACCGTTAGTTGCAGCTGGATGGGTCCATTCTCGCCGTAGGGTTTTGGCTGCGGGCCGCTAGCAGTGGCAAACTTCGGGAGGGGTGTGCCCATCCCCAGCTGCCCCGAGTTCCTCGGGGAGGGACGCCTACTGGCGGGGGGCGCGACAGGAACCGAACCGAACCGCACCTCGAACAGAACGCACCGAACCGAACCGAACCGAACCGAAACCGAACCGAAACGAACCTGCACCAGAACCGTAACCGAACAGGAACCGAACCGAACCCGAACCGATACCGAACCAAACGCAATCCGAACCGAACGACCTCGAACCGAACGAACCGAACCCGCACCGAACCGAACCGAGCCAACCGAACCGAACCGCACCGAACCGAATCCGGAACCGAACGACCAGAACCGACCGAACCGAACCGAACCGAACCGAAACCGAACCTAACCGAACCTACCAACCTAACCTAACCTACCGAACCTAACCTAACCTAACCACCGAACCTAACTAACCTAACCTAACCTAACTAACCAACCTACCTAACCTAACCTAACCTAACCTAACCTAACCTAACCTAACCTAACCTAACCTAACCTAACCTAAACTACCCTAACCTAACCTAACCTAACCTAACCTAACCTAACCTAACCTAACCTAACCTAACCTAACCTAACCTAACCTAACCTAACCTAACCTAACCTAACCTAACCTAACCTAACCTAACCTAACTAACCTAACCTAACCCTAACCTAACCTAACCTAACCTTTTTTTTTTTTTTTTTTTTTCCATCATGCTATGGAGGGAATTGGGGAATGCCTTCGGCACACCTCCGCCTATAATCTATGGCGGAGGTAGGTGGTGGGCCACTAAACCCCTTCTCCCATTTCACATATCTATGTATCCGCCACTCCCGGGCATCATTTTATTAATATCCCTCCGGTCGTGGTGGGTTAAGCATGTTGCGCTTCTTAAGTGCGAGGGCGTTATTCCCAATAATTATCATTCAAAGTAAAGAGTTTAACACATTAAGTTAAATACGCGTTAAGGGGACTCTCGCTTGTTGCTTAGCTTTTTTGCGTGTGCGCTCTTCCGGCCGTGCTGCTGTTGCTATGCACCTGGGTCAGGGACTATACTACTACAGTTGGGGTGTGTGTGGGGTCGGTCTTACGGCACTCTGCCTTCGATTTCCCTGGTGTCTATCACCAATTGGATGAAGTGCACTATTTCATTCCATGTTCCTTCATTCCTCAGCATCAGCTCTACAGTGTTGCCGGGTGTCATGGTGTTGTATCCTTTCATGGAGTAGTGACCTCTCCCCATACCACCTCGGGCATTCGTACACAGCGTGCGCGCTGTTGTCCGGTAGTCCGCAATCCACGCACTCGCCTGTCTCGCGTAGACCGAATCTTTCTAGATATTCGCCATTTTCCCCGTGGCCGGTGAAGAATTGCGTGATGGTGTAGTTCGTCTCGCCGTGGGTTCTTCCCACCCACGCCCAGATGTCTCCGATAAGGTCGCGCGTCCATGAGTGCCTTCGTTCCCAGTGTAGCTGCCACTCGATGCAGACTTCCATCTTGCTCCACCTTTCTGCTCTTCCTTTGACAAGGACCTGCGCTGGGGGTATTCCGGCCAGTACTAGTGCGTCATCGAGCGCCACCGTCCGGTACGCGCTCACTACTCTGATCGCAAGTAATCTCAGGACCTTGTTTATCACGTCTCTCGCGCATGCCCACTCCATGGCCCCCACCCACACGTCGCTCGCGTAAAGCAGGATCGATTGGACCGCACTAGCCAGTACCTTTCTCTTCGATGCTCTGCATCCCCCTTGTTCGGGAGTACTTTGCTTAGAGCATTGCAGCTCTTCAGGGCTCTCTGCGCTACTTCCCTTGCATGAGCAATGAAAGTCCCGTTCTTATCGAGCGTCACCCCTAGCACTTTAATTGCCTTTGCCGCTGTTATCTGTTGCCCAGCACGTCCATCGTCACCTCGCCGAGTCTCCGCCTACCAGTTAGGAGGGCTATCTTAGTTTTGTGGGGTACCAGTGTTAGTTCCTTCTCGGTCAGCCAGCTGTTGACGTTGTGTGATAACCGAACTTAACCAAACCTAACCTAACCGAACACTAACCTAACCTAACCTACCTACCTAACCTAACCTAACTAACCTAACCTAACCCAAACTAACCTAACCTAACCTAACCTAACCTACCTAACCTAACCTAACCTACCCTAACCTTTTTTTTTTTTTTTTTTTTTTTTTTTTTTTTTTTTATCGAGGTTGGGGAAAATCTATTCAGACTACCCCCCCGTGTGGGCTCAATGCCGGGGGGAGTGTGGGGGTTGAGACCCACTAAAAACCCTTTCCTCTCTCTACTGTTAATCCGCCGCAGCCGGGCATCATTACTAATATTCTTCCGGCTGTGGAGGTACTTCGCGAGGGAAGTCTTTAGTACCTCTATGGGCTAGACTCGTCCCTCTCGTTCTCTGGTGCCTATCACGACTTGGCAGAATCGGTTAAAAGCGTCCCAGTTCTCTACGCTTTGTAGTATGGTAGCCACAGTGTTCTCGGGGTTTACCTGTGTTTGCAGTGATCTGTTGAGGTCTAGTCTTTCCCCGTGCCATCTGGGGCACTCGTAGACCGCGTGGCGCTTGTCGTCGGGTAGGCCGCAGTCGACGCAATCCTCATTCTCCCTTTTGCCTATTTTGACTAAGTATCGGCCGTTCTCTCCATGGCCCGTGAACAGTTGGGAGAGGGTGTAATTCAACTCGCCATGGCTACGGCCTACCCAGGTTCTGATGTCTGTCACCAATGTGTGAGTCCACGAGTCTTGCTTGTCCCACTCAAGCTGCCATTCCAGCAGTTTTTTTGAGGTATCCCACTTCTCCGCTCTCGCCTTGACCAGTATGTGTGCGGGTGGGATTCCGGCGAGCACCAGTACTTCATTCAATGGAGCGGTCCTATACGCGCTTGTGATTCTTATTGCCATGTTTCTTAGCAGTTTGTTTACCATGTCTCTTGCGGCTTCGTATTTCATGGCGTGGCCCCATATCTCCGCGGCGTATAGCAAGATTGAGGTTGCGGCGCTGCAGAGCACTTTCCGTTTAGAGGCTCTTGCCCCTCCCTTATTAGGCATCAACCTTGATAGAGCCTCAAAGCTCTTGGTGGCCTTTTCGGTTACATACCTCGCGTGTTGGAGGAAGGTGTCGTTTTTGTCTATCAGCACCCCTAAGACCTTGATTGACTTGTCTGACGTGATCCTTTGCCCAAGTATGTCGAGGGTAATTGGTCCGAGTCGTCTTCTGCCCGTGAGTAGGGCCAGTTTTGTTTTCTCTGGGACCATCGTCAGCTGTCTGGCCGTCATCCACTCGTTAATAGAAGTGATCGTATTTTGCAATTTCGCCGCTGCCACGTCTAGCTTCCTATCTACCACGACGATCGTTATATCGTCGGCGAAGCCGATGATGTGCACGCCATCGGGAGCGCCCACCCTCAGCACGTCGTCGTAGGTGGCATTCCATAATGTTGGCCCCAGGATTCCGCCCTGAGGTACCCCTGCGAGCAGTCTGAAGGTGTGTTCGGCCCCTTCCGGAGTTCTCGAGGTAACCTCCCTATCCCTCAGATAACTTAGCACGACCCTTTGGAGGTACTTAGGGACGCCTAGTTGTTCTATTGCGTATGCTATGTCTTTGTGATCCAGGGAGTTGAATGCGTTGCGGACATCTAGCGAGGCCACCAGGCACACCTCCCTGGTCCTATGCGTCCCTGAGTTGGCTTGCCTCTGAAGGTCTACGATTTCCTGTATGGCTGTGTATGTCGTTCTGCCTTTCCGGAAGCCATATTGTCTGTTCGACAGTTTGCCGTCTATGGCCGAATCGAGCCTCTTTTTGATCACCTTCTCTACGATCTTCCCGGCGAAATCCAGCAGACATATCGGTCTGAAGGACCCGCCGGGCTTGGGGATAAGGGTTAGCCTCGCCTCCTTCCATTGTGTGGGGTACAGGCCCATGCCGATGTATTTATTGGCCAAGTCGGCCCACATCTCCGGTCTCGCAAGGGCTATGGTCTTGACGATGGATGCTGGTACAAGGTCCGGTCCCGGGGCCTTCCTGTTGGGCAGGGCTCTTGCTGCTTCTATGATTTCGGCGGTTGTAATATCGGGGTAATCGTCCTCGGGGACGATGTTATCTTGGTGTGCGCCATCTCGTCTAGGAAATAGGTTGCGGATCGTATCGTAGTAAGCCGAATCCGTCCAGCCTATGGGGTTGGACCGTCTCGAGATCTTACGGGTTACGATCTTGTAACCCTTCCCCCATATATCCTTGTCGAGCTCGTCGCGAAGGGCGTTCCAGTGGGTTCTCTTGCTCTCATATATAAGCCTGCTTAAGGCTAACCGCGCCGATTTCCATTCGGCGAGCGTTTGTCCGAGGGGTCTGTTTGCCCTCCTGTGTCGTTGCACTGTGCGCCTCGCAGCCACGCAGCTTTTTCTGGCATCGGCTATTGTGCTGTTCCACCAGAACGCGCCACCGGTGGCCCTCCGTCGTCTGGGCATGGTGTTTTCACAGATTTCTTGTAGGGTTTTCCGGAGGTCTCCCGCCCCAGTTATATGTTCCGGCTGGATTTTCTCGATCTCAGCCTTCAACTTCTGGGAGTCGATTTTGTTGTCCTTCCACCCCAGTATCTGGGGTGGGTGGTCCTTGTGCAGCGCCCGTCGCCTCGGTTGCAGTGTCCATTCAATGTAGCGGTGATCGCTCAAGGTCTCATTCTCCATTACCCGCCACGCCCCCACGTCGTCCTTGGCTGCTGCGGAGGTGAGCGTGAGGTCGAGGTGGGATTCCTGTTCGCCCCTCACGAAGGTGGGCTGATCTCCCTGATTTATCACACACAGGTCTAATGAGTTGATCCAGGCTAGGAGTATCTCGCCCCTCCTGTTGGTTCTTGTTGATCCCCAGGCGGGGGAGGCCGCGTTGAAGTCGCCGGCCGTAACAGCCTTCCTTATCTTACGGGCCCTTATATCTCGCTGTAGTGCGTCAAGCTTTGATTCAAATGTCGCGTCGTCTTCATTAGGGGAGAGGTACACGCTGTATACCAGGTATTCGCCCACCACAACCCAAGCGTACCCGTCGCCTCCCCCTGCCTCCTTGATCGTCACTCTCTTGTTCGTGACGAGTATTCCCGCCTTGGTGCTGGAGTCTATAATGGTGAGCTTTTTCGCTGATGCACCTATCTCCGATAGCAACAGCAGGTCCGCCTGTAGGGCTTGTGCTGTATGGACTGCTAGATCGAAGGCTGCCCTTCTGTTGTTCAGATTAATCTGGATTACCTTTAGATTCATTGTGCGTGAGTAAAATGGAGGTAGTCTGGTTTTAATAGCTAAATAGCAAAATTTAAAACGTTTGTAAATGTAAGTTACGGACGGTACAAATTAACACAGGTGTAAATAAATAATATAGATGGACGATGTAGTTAAAATAGGCGGTGTGAGTATGTATAACAAGTTAAAATTAGTGTATATAGTACAATAACACAAGTTAAAATCGGCTGTATATACAAGTTATGAACGGTAAAATTAAAACAGGTGTAAATAATATAAATATCTGGACGAGTTAACAACGGTAGATAAATAGAGTTACGAATCAGGTACAGAGGAGTAATCAGGTACCGTAAGTTATCACAGGAGGAAGGTGTCTATATCGCGGGTGGTTTGGGACCGCGCGGTGACTCGCTAGGGGTATCGATCTTGCGATTTACGAGGCGCGATTTGGTCCTGCCCCGCTCTGCCGCTCTGATGGCGGCCTTGTATTCGGGACACGCCATTGTCCATGGAGCATGGCCTGGTTGGTTGCATAGCGCGCAATGTTTATCGTTTTTACAATTGTCCCTGAAGTGGCCCTCGCTCCCGCAGTTCAGACACTTCCCCTTAACGTCGCGGTCCGCGCACTTCCCGGCCTTCTCGTGTACGCCCCAACACTTAGCGCACTTCTGAACCTCGACCCTCTTCCTAATCGGGCATTTCGTAATGCCTACCCAGATGGCGGGGTGTTCGTCCATTACCTGGCTTTTTTCTTTCGCCACGACCAGGGTAGCCGTCCTTCGGCCGCTCTCAGAGGTCCGTATTTCGGATACCTCGAGCCAGCCCGCGGGAGTATCCCCCATGCTGGCGGTGATGGCCTTGGTAACGTCTTCTTTAGTGGTTATCTCGTCGAGCTCTCTAATATAGTAAGTGTCCCGGTCCTGCCTCACCTTGCATTCCGCGCTCTGCCCTAGCTCCTCGCGGAGTTTGCTGGTGACAGCGTTGACGTCGCCTTTCCTCTGGTCGATGACCAATCGCAGGTTGCCATCTTTGGTTTTATGGGATGCCTTGAGTGCCTCCCTTTCGGGGCCAGTTAGTGCCTTGCGGGCTCCCTTCAGGAGATCGGCGTATGTCATGTTTTGGTCCTTCAGGAGAATGGTGACCGAGTCGGAGTTGGTCCCTTTGCTGGGATCTTGTTGCTTTTTCGTGTTACCGTCGACGCAATAGGCGATGCCTTTATTGTAGAATGCGCATTCCGCTAGCTTTGCCACCATCCCGGCCATTTCTCGTTCTGCGAATATCTTCGCCCTGTTTTGTTTAGTGGCCATCATCCTCGTTGCGGCTTTCTGGAGCGTTTCATAGCTGCTTTTCGCTCTCTGCTCTTGGGTGGTCCCATCCGCATGCGCGAGAAAGAGGAAGCGTACTTTTCCCTCCTTCTCGGTATCGTCGTTCTCCTCTATTATGGATTCGTACTTTTTATAGGTGGTCATACCCCCCATCAACGTTTGGGCCTCGTTAATGGCCTTTCTAAATTCGGGGTGGCGCTTACCCATGTCTCCCCTTGCCCTGGCTCCGGGAGCCTTGTCGTAGATAACGACCTCATTCTCCAGCCATTCCCCATCCTGCTGGAAGACGTTCCTGGCTGTGCCCTCGGGCCACTCCAAGCTCGCCAGTGCCCAGGCTTTTTCAAAGTTGTCGCACCTTTCTACGTGTCTCTGGAGCCTATCCCTCCGTACATCTTCCTCTTTAATAATCTTGCGACACCTGGTGCATTGAACGGGGGTCTTTGATGTCTCTTCCTGCGGCCCAGGTCTCCTTTCCCCCTTTGGTGGTATGCCCTTTATGAAGCTTCGCACCTCCTTGGATCCGAGCTGGGACATCGTGCTGACCAGTTCCATCGTGACAGTTTTGATCTCCACGGCTGTATTCCTGGATATGCAACTGTCTAGTTTCTCAACTTTAGCGACGACCAGATTAATCAGGTCTAGTACTTTCTTGTTTAGCGCCTTGGTATTGATCTTTCTCTGGTCTGGCATCATTGTCGCTATGTCTCCCCCTAGCATTGTGGGGGGGGTGCCTTCTACCGTTTTGGAGCTTCCGGCCTCTTCGTCCCAGCTCATCACCAGTTCCCCGACTCGCGGCGAGGGTGGTGGGGTGGTGGCCCGGGGGGTACCGTTAGTTGCAGCTTGATGTGCCATTCTCGCCGTAGGGTTTGGCTGCGTCGCCGCTATCCTTGGCAACTTCGGATGGGTTGCCATCCCCAGTTCCCCGAGTTCCTCTTGTAGGGACGCACTGCGGGGTCTCGACATTTCCCCTTTTGGCCTACCGAAGTGTCCTGGTGTACCGTGGGTGGTTTGGTTGTTGCCCTGTGGGGTTCCTCCTCCGCGACGGGGCCGTTAAACTGTTCGTATTAGCAGTTGTTATGCCCCTCCCGGCCGCGAAGGTTTCACCAAACCCGCACTGATACCACGTTCGCACTCGATAAGTTCGGAGATTATCACTTTTTGGGTGGTGTGTTTTAAGGGTAGGAGTTGTCCCTATCTTATTAGCACCTTCCTGTCTTTAGAACCCTTTTTTGAGTTTATTAAATACCGCAAATGTTCGCTTCTTTTGGGGGGTGTTGTAGGGGTGGAATTTGGGGTGGGAGGGAGCGCTCACGCACGCTGACTCCCCCGAAATTGTCCCTATATTTTTTGCACTTCCCGGTCCTTAAATATCGTATTTTGACGTTAAATGACTGCAAATTAATTCCACAGAATTCGGTGGTTTATTGGGGGGGTAAATTAGGGGTGGAGTTTGGTGTGGGGGGATGCGCCTTTTTACGCTGATTCCCCCGAACTTGGTCCCGCCCTTATCGCACCTACCCCTGCCGAGATATCACCCTATCTGTTCTCGTAGCTGATAGCTTTATCGCCGCGCTCCCGTGTGCCCGATAAGCGCGGGTCAAAAATCGTCCGAGCGTGTCGCCAAGCTCCGTCACTCACCGCAAGAACTATCTTTCTAACACCCTCCGAAGGGGCTTTTACCTCGAAAAAAACAATTCGTGGCTCCACGTGGTTTGGTTTTTCTTTGAAGCTTTGACTACCCCCCCGAGTGGGGTGTCAAAAGAGAGGTCTTGAAGTCCTCTGTGGTTTGGTACCCTTCCGGAATTTTTTCCACCACCGGTTTGGGGGCTGTGAGCTCCCAAAGTTTGAAATGAGATAGGGGATTGTAGCCCTTATTGTGGGCCGAATGTCCCCGGACCGGTGCGGGTTGGGAAGGTTTTTTAACGTACTATAAGATAGTAGAAGCACCTACCTTATCGTGCGTTCCCTTCTGGTATTAATCCCTTGTGAACTGTTATAACTTCTAGCACAATTTGTTTATTATAGGAAAAACTTAAAAATCGGTATCTCCGCTATTTTTATCGGATTTTTTCGCGGTTTGGTTTATTAGAATCACCAAATTACACCGCGTCGCCTCGACAATTAAAAAATTTTTAAACAACAAACACCTGTTTACGCTTTAAACAGCCGCAGCTCACTCGAAACACGTCTAAATCGCACGCCGTTGAACTACGACTAACCTAACCTAACCTAACCTAACCTAACCTAACCTAACCTAACCTAACCTAACCTAACCTAACCTAACCTAACCTAACCTAACCTAACTAACCTAACCTAACTAACCTAACCTAACCTAACCTAACCGAACCTAACCTACTAACCTAACCTAACCTAACCAACCTAACCTAACCTAACCTAACCTAACCTAACCTAACCTAACCTAACCTAACCTAACCTAACCTAACCTAACCTAACCTAACCTAACCTAACCTAACCTAACCTAACCTAACTAACCTAACCTAACCTAACCAACCTAACCTAACCTAACCTAACCTACCTAACCTAACCTAACCTAACCTAACCTAACCTAACCTAACCTAACCTAACCTAACTACCTAACCTAAAAAACCTAACCTAACCTAACCTAACCTAACCTAACCTAACCGAACCTAACCTAACCGAACC
>JAVRBK010000025.1:55000-67500 GCA_036250285.1 Pyrocoelia pectoralis | reverse complement strand
TAACCTAACCTAACCTAACCTAACCTAACTAACCTAACCTAACCTAACCTAACCTAACCTAACCTAACCTAACCTAACCTAACCTAACCTAACCTAAAACCTAACCTAACCTAACCTAACCTAACCTAACCTAACCTAACCTAACCTACTAACCTAACCTAACCAACTAACCTAACCTAACCTAACCTAACCTAAACTAACCTAACCTAACCTAACCTAACCGAACCTAACCTAACCTAACCTAACCAACCTACCTAACCTAACTAACCTAACCTAACCTAACCTACCTAACCTAACCTAACCTAACCTAACCTAACCTAACTAACTAACCTAACCTAACCACTAACTAACCTAACCTAACCTAACCTAACCGAACCTAACCTAACCTACCTAACCTACCTAACCTAACCTAACCTAACCTAACCTAACCTAACCTAACCTAACCTAACCTAACCTAACCTAACCTAACCTAACCTAACCTAACCAAACCTAACCTAACCTAACCTAACCTAACCTAACCTAACCTAACCGAACCTAACCTAACCTAACCTAACCTAACCTAACCTAACCTAACCTAACCTAACCTAACCTAACCTAACCTAACCTAACCTAACCTAACCTAACCTTCTTTTTTTTTCCTATCTGGGGAATTAGGGAATGCCTAACGCACACCCCCGCCTATGGATCAACGGCGGAGGTAGTGTGGGGCTCTCACCCACTAAACCCCTTCTCCCTAATTCCTCCCAAGTGTGTGACGTGTTGCAGGGTGACCAGGCATCACCTAGGGTATTCTTCTGGTCCCTTGCTTGTCTCGTGGGTAAACACGCTTACTTCATCTTCCCTTTTCCCTCTTGGGCTATCTGCCCTCGACCTCTCGCGTCTCGACCACCAGGTGGCAGAACTCGGCAATTCGATTCCAGGTACTTTCGCACTTGAGCATCAGGTCGACGGTGTTGTTCGGTGTGAGAGTAGTGCCGATGCTGTTGTGTAGTCTTATTCTGTCTCCGTGCCATCTAGGGCACTCATACACAGCGTGTGCGTTATCGTCTGGTAAGCCGCAATCGACACACTCCCCTGATTCGCGGATGCCAAACCTTTCGAGGTAGTGGCCATTCTCGCCGTGGCCGGTGAAAAACTGGGTTAGTGTATAGTCTAGCTCTCCGTGGCCTCTGCCCACCCATGACCAGATGTCTGCGATGAGGGTGCGGGTCCACGACTCGCGCTTGTCCCAGTGGAGCTGCCACTCCGTGCACTTCTGCATGCTGTCCCACTTCCCAGCTCTGGCCTCCACCGAGATCTTTGCTGGGGGTATCCCGGCCAGCACCAGAACGTCGTCTAGTGCCGCAGTCCTGTACGCACTGGTGACCCTGCTTGCCAGTAGCCGAAGCACTTTATCGATGGCCGCACGCGCGCGACCCCACTCCATCGCGCCCACCCATACCTCGCTGGCGTATAGGAGGACGGACTGCACCGCGCTGGCAAGGACCTTCCGTTTTGATGACCTGCAGCCCCCCTTATTCGGGAGGATTTTGTTAAGTGCGGTGAGCATTTTAAGGGCTTTGTCCGCCACTTCCTTTGCGTGTTGAATGAAGGTGCCGTTCTTATCCAGGGTTACCCCTAGCACCTTTATCGATCCCGTCGCCGTCAGCCGTTGGCCGAGGGCTTCCAGCGTGACCTCGCCCAGCCGTCGTCGTCCCGTTAGAAGGGCCACTCTGGTTTTTTGCGGGACCAGTCTTAGTTGTCTCGCGGTCATCCAACAGTTTATTGTCGCTATGGTGCGCTGGAGTTTCATCGTGGCCTCGTCCAGGCGCCTGTCGGTAACGACGATCGTAATATCGTCGGCGAAGCCTATCATGTTAGTTCCCTCCGGCACCGGTAGCCTCAGCACCCCGTCATACGTGATGTTCCACAACGTTGGCCCCAGCACCCCGCCCTGGGGGACGCCAGCCTCCAGCGTGAACCTATTGTTGCTTCCCTCGGGGGTCTTTGATAATACTACCCTGTTGCGCAGGTAGCTATGTATCGTTTGCCAGAGGTACCTCGGGACTTCGAGCTGCTCCAGCGCGTCCATGATATCGGAGTGCCTCAGGGAATTAAAGGCATTCTCTACATCTAGTGATGCCACGAGGCATATCTCCCTGGTCCTATGTGTACCAGAGTTGGCCCTTCTCTGTAGATCTACTATCTCCATGATCGCCGATGCGGTTGTCCTGCCCTTACGGAAGCCATGCTGCCGCTCGGACAGTTTCCCCCCGACGGCCGTGTCGAGTCTTCTCTTGATTAATTTTTCGTAGATTTTCCCCGCGAAGTCAATGAGACATATCGGCCGGAATGACCCCGTGGACTTGGGGATAAGGACCAGGTTAGCCTCCTTCCACTCCTCCGGGTAACTCCCGCCCGCGAGGTATTTGTTCGCCAGGTCGACCCATATGTCGGGCCTCGCCATGGCGACCCGTTTGGCTATGATGGCCGGGACCGAGTCCGGGCCCGGGGCCTTCTTGTTTGGAGCTCCCTGGCTGCCGTCACTATCTCGTCCGCTGTTACCCGCGGGAAGTTGACTATCGGGAACTCTATCGCGTCTAGTCCTGTTCGTCTGGGGAAGAGCTTATTTATCGTCTCGTGGTAGGCGGCGTCTGTCCATCCTACCACGTTGTTGTGTCGACCGATTTTTTTAGTAGCTATTTTGTACCCTCTTCCCCATACGTCTTGGTCAAGCTCGTCGCAGAGCTTCCTCCAGTGGTACTTCTTACTGTCGAGGATATGTTTTCCCAGGGTTCGGCGGGCTTCCCTCCAAATGGCGGTTTCGCGTTCGAGGGGCCTATTGGCCCTTCTGGCTCTGTGCACGCTGCGCCTTGCGGACATGCATTGTTTCCGGGCTTCGGCGATGGACTCATTCCACCAGTATGTCACCCTTCCGCCCGTTCTTCGCTTGGGCATTGTTGAGTCGCAAATTCTCCTGAGTTGTTTTCTTAGCGCAGCGGCATCCGTTACCTGCTGTTGGGGTAGTCGGTCTAATTCGTATTTAAGTTTCGTTGGATCTAGCTTCCTGTCGTTCCATCCTCCTAGGGAGTGTGGTTGGTGTCTGTCCGGGGGGTGTGGGCGGAGTTGGAGGGCCCAAGCGACGTAGCGGTGGTCGCTAGCGTCTCCTCCTGGAGAACGCCCCACTCGTCTACCGCGTCCTTGGCTCCCGGCGTGGCGAGAGTCAGGTCCAGATATGTCTCTTGGCTTCCCCTTACGAAGGTTGGCTTATCTCCGTCGTTCGCTATGGAGAGGTCAAGTTTGTTGATCCATGCGAGCAGTATGTCGCCTCGTCTTGATGTTTTTGCTGATCCCCAGCTGGGGGAGGCCGCGTTGAAGTCGCCGGCTATTATGGCTCTCCCTGCCCTACGGGCCCTTATGTGTTGGTCTATCGCGTCGAGTTTAACCTAACCTAACCTTTTTTTTTTTTTTTTTTTTTTTTTTTTTTTTTTGGGAAAATCTATTCAGACTCCCCCCCGTGTGGGCTCAATGCCGGGGGGAGTGTGGGGTTGAGACCCACTAAAAACCCTTTCCTCTCTCTACTGTTAATCCGCCGCAGCCGGGCATCATTACTAATATTCTTCCGGCTGTGGAGGTACTTCGCGAGGGAAGTCTTTAGTACCTCTATGGGCTAGACTCGTCCCTCTCGTTCTCTGGTGCCTATCACGACTTGGCAGAATCGGTTAAAAGCGTCCCAGTTAATAGAAGTGATCGTATTTTGCAATTTCGCCGCTGCCACGTCTAGCTTCCTATCTACCACGACGATCGTTATATCGTCGGCGAAGCCGATGATGTGCACGCCATCGGAGCGCCCAACCCTCAGCACGTCGTCGTAGGTGGCATTCCTAATGTTGGCCCCAGGATTCCGCCCTGAGGTACCCCTGCGAGCAGTCTGAAGGTGTGTTCGGCCCCTTCCGGAGTTCTCGAGGTAACCTCCCTATCCCTCAGATAACTTAGCACGACCCTTTGGAGGTACTTAGGGACGCCTAGTTGTTCTATTGCGTATGCTATGTCTTTGTGATCCAGGGAGTTGAATGCGTTGCGGACATCTAGCGAGGCCACCAGGCACACCTCCCTGGTCCTATGCGTCCCTGAGTTGGCTTGCCTCTGAAGGTCTACGATTTCCTGTATGGCTGTGTATGTCGTTCTGCCTTTCCGGAAGCCATATGTCTGTTCGACAGTTTGCCGTCTATGGCCGAATCGAGCCTCTTTTTGATCACCTTCTCTACGATCTTCCCGGCGAAATCCAGCAGACATATCGGTCTGAAGGACCCGCCGGGCTTGGGGATAAGGGTTAGCCTCGCCTCCTTCCATTGTGTGGGGTACAGGCCCATGCCGATGTATTTATTGGCCAAGTCGCCCACATCTCCGGTCTCGCAAGGGCTATGGTCTTGAAGATGGATGCTGGTACAAGGTCCGGTCCCGGGGCCTTCCTGTTGGGCAGGGCTCTTGCTTGCTTCTATGATTTCGGCGGTTGTAATATCGGGGTAATCGTCCTCGGGGACGATGTTATCTTGGTGTGCGCCATCTCGTCTAGGAAATAGTTGCGGATCGTATCGTAGTAAGCGAATCCGTCCAGCCTATGGGGTTGGACCGTCTCGAGATCTTACGGGTTCCGATCTTGTAACCCTTCCCCCATATATCCTTGTCGAGCTCGTCGCGAAGGGCGTTCCAGTGGGTTCTCTTGCTCTCATATATAAGCCTGCTTAAGGCTAACCGCGCCGATTTCCATTCGGCGAGCGTTTGTCCGAGGGGTCTGTTTGCCCTCCTGTGTCGTTGCACTGTGCGCCTCGCAGCCACGCAGCTTTTTCTGGCATCGGCTATTGTGCTGTTCCACCAGAACGCGCCACCGGTGGCCCTCCGTCGTCTGGGCATGGTGTTTTCACAGATTTCTTGTAGGGTTTTCCGGAGGTCTCCCGCCCCAGTTATATGTTCCGGCTGGATTTTCTCGATCTCAGCCTTCAACTTCTGGGAGTCGATTTTGTTGTCCTTCCACCCCAGTATCTGGGGTGGGTGGTCCTTGTGCAGCGCCCGTCGCCTCGGTTGCAGTGTCCATTCAATGTAGCGGTGATCGCTCAAGGTCTCATTCTCCATTACCCGCCACGCCCCCACGTCGTCCTTGGCTGCTGCGGAGGTGAGCGTGAGGTCGAGGTGGGATTCCTGTTCGCCCCTCACGAAGGTGGGCTGATCTCCCTGATTTATCACACCAGGTCTAATGAGTTGATCCAGGCTAGGAGTATCTCGCCCCTCCTGTTGGTTCTTGTTGATCCCCAGGCGGGGGAGGCCGCGTTGAAGTCGCCGGCCGTAACAGCCTTCCTTATCTTACGGGCCCTTATATCTCGCTGTAGTGCGTCAAGCTTTGATTCAAATGTCGCGTCGTCTTCATTAGGGGAGAGGTACACGCTGTATACCAGGTATTCGCCCACCACAACCCAAGCGTACCCGTCGCCTCCCCCTGCCTCCTTGATCGTCACTCTCTTGTTCGTGACGAGTATTCCCGCCTTGGTGCTGGAGTCTATAATGGTGAGCTTTTTCGCTGATGCACCTATCTCCGATAGCAACAGCAGGTCCGCCTGTAGGGCTTGTGCTGTATGGACTGCTAGATCGAAGGCTGCCCTTCTGTTGTTCAGATTAATCTGGATTACCTTTAGATTCATTGTGCGTGAGTAAAATGGAGGTAGTCTGGTTTTAATAGCTAAATAGCAAAATTTAAAACGTTTGTAAATGTAAGTTACGGACGGTACAAATTAACACAGGTGTAAATAAATAATATAGATGGACGATGTAGTTAAAATAGGCGGTGTGAGTATGTATAACAAGTTAAAATTAGTGTATATAGTACAATAACACAAGTTAAAATCGGTGTATATACAAGTTATGAACGGTAAAATTAAAACAGGTGTAAATAATATAAATATCTGGACGAGTTAACAACGGTAGATAAATAGAGTTACGAATCAGGTACAGAGGAGTAATCAGGTACCGTAAGTTATCACAGGAGGAAGGTGTCTATATCGCGGGTGGTTTGGGACCGCGCGGTGACTCGCTAGGGGTATCGATCTTGCGATTTACGAGGCGCGATTTGGTCCTGCCCCGCTCTGCCGCTCTGATGGCGGCCTTGTATTCGGGACACGCCATTGTCCATGGAGCATGGCCTGGTTGGTTGCATAGCGCGCAATGTTTATCGTTTTTACAATTGTCCCTGAAGTGGCCCTCGCTCCCGCAGTTCAGACACTTCCCCTTAACGTCGCGGTCCGCGCACTTCCCCCTTCTCGTGTACGCCCCAACACTTAGCGCACTTCTGAACCTCGACCCTCTTCCTAATCGGGCATTTCGTAATGCCTACCCAGATGGCGGGGTGTTCGTCCATTACCTGGCTTTTTTCTTTCGCCACGACCAGGGTAGCCGTCCTTCGGCCGCTCTCAGAGGTCCGTATTTCGGATACCTCGAGCCAGCCCGCGGGAGTATCCCCCATGCTGGCGGTGATGGCCTTGGTAACGTCTTCTTTAGTGGTTATCTCGTCGAGCTCTCTAATATAGTAAGTGTCCCGGTCCTGCCTCACCTTGCATTCCGCGCTCTGCCCTAGCTCCTCGCGGAGTTTGCTGGTGACAGCGTTGACGTCGCCTTTCCTCTGGTCGATGACCAATCGCAGGTTGCCATCTTTGGTTTTATGGGATGCCTTGAGTGCCTCCCTTTCGGGGCCAGTTAGTGCCTTGCGGGCTCCCTTCAGGAGATCGGCGTATGTCATGTTTTGGTCCTTCAGGAGAATGGTGACCGAGTCGGAGTTGGTCCCTTTGCTGGGATCTTGTTGCTTTTTCGTGTTACCGTCGACGCAATAGGCGATGCCTTTATTGTAGAATGCGCATTCCGCTAGCTTTGCCACATCCCGGCCATTTCGTTCGTGCGAATATCTTCGCCCGAACTAACCTAACCTAAACCTAACCTAACCTAACCTAACCTAAAACAACCAACCTAACCTAACCTAACCTAACCTAACCTAACCTAACCTAACCTAACCTAACCGAACCTAACCTAACCTAACCTAACCTAACCTAACCTAAATAACCTAACCTAACCTAACCTAACCTAACCTAACCTAACCTAACCTAACCTAACCTAACCTAACCTAACCTAACCTAACCTAACCTAACCTAACCTAACCTAACCGAACCTAACCGAACCTAACCTAACCTAACCTAACCTAACCTAACCTAACCTAACCTAACCTAACCTAACCTAACCTAACCTAACCTAACCTAACCTAACCGAAACCAACTAACCTAACCTAACCTAACCTAACCTAACCTAACCTAACCTAACCTAACCTAACCTAACCTAACCTACCGAACCTAACCTAACCTAACCTAACCTAACCTAACCTAACCTAACCTAACCTAACCTAACCGAACCGAACCTAACCTAACCTACAACCTAACCTAACCTAACCTAACCTAACCTAACCTAACCTAACCTAACCTAACGACCTAACCTAACCTAACCGAACCTAACCTAACCTAACCTAACCTAACCTAACCGAACCTAACCTAACCTACCTAACCTAACCTAACCTAACCTACCTAACCTAACCTAACCTAACCGAACCTAACCTAACGAACCTAACCTAACCTAACCTAACCTAACCTAACCTAACCTAACCTAACCTAACCTAACCTAACCTAACCTAACCGAACCTAACCTAACCGAACCTAACCTAACCTAACCTAACCTAACCTAACCTAACCTAACCTAACCGAACCTAACCTAACCTAACCTAACCTAACCTAACCTAACCGAACCTAACCTAACCTAACCTAACCTAACCTAACCTAACCTAACAACCTAACCTAACCTAACCTAACCTAACCTAACCTAACCTAACATAACCTAACCTAAAACCTAACCTAACCTAAACTAACCTAAACAACCTAACCTAACCTAACTAACCTAACCTAGCCTAACATAACCTACCTAACCGAACCTACCGAACCGAACCTAAAACCTAACCTTTTTTTTTTTTTTTGTGAGAGGTTGGAGAAATGCAAATTACGCACCCTGGGAAGATGGCCCAGGGAGTGTGGGACTCCATCCACGGAGTAGATGGTTCTACCCACTAAAACTCTAATCCTCTATATCTCTGCAGAACGTATGGCTAAGCCCCGAGGTATTGCCATGGCTACGTTACTGCCCTTCACTTATGTCTACCTATTGGTTACTTATTCTCCCTGTCCTCCTTTTCCTTTGTTTTCATTATCTTCGTTAGCATTTCTAATCCTGCTTTCCAATCATCTTTACTCTCTACCATACTCTTTATGATCTCCTTCAAAGTCTCTTTGGAGGCTATATTTTCATGTTCGCTTCTGATATCTTTCCACCTTTTACAGTGTACAATGGCGTGTTCCACGCTGTCTTGGATATCGCATACTTTGCATAAGTCGTTAGGTGTCTTCTTAATGCGTAGGGTGTAGGTCCCGAAGGAGCCATGCCCGCTCAGTACCTGCGTTAGAAAATAATTGGTGCATCTATGCTTACAATTGGTCCAGGTCTCTACGTTAGGGATTAAATGTTTAGTCCACTGTGCCTTGTCAGTGGTGGTGTCCCAGTTTTCTTGCCACTTGTGGAGTGTTCCCGCTCGTAATACTCGCTTCTCAATTTTACTTCCCGTGCCTATTAAACTTTCGATCGTTTCTCTCTCTTCGGCCTCAAGTTCGGCCGGCGGTGCGCCCGCGATCACCTGGACCGCTTCTGTTGAGATTGTCCTGTAGGCCATTGTAACTCTTATCAATATCCTCCGTTGCGCTGAGCGAATCGCTTTTTTATAGGCACTGGCCAACAGCGCTTGGGCCCAAAAGTATGCTCCGTACAGAACGGTGGATTTCCAAGAGTTGTACAGTACCATTCTCTTCTCGTATTTTGGACCCCCAATATTAGGTAAGATTCTACTTAGGGTATTGGTCACGCCGTCGGCCCTTTGTATCGCCGCTTTGATGTGGGTTCCGGGGTTGTTGTTGTCGTCTATTACTATTCCTAAATATTTTGCGTGTTTTGTCGTTAATATTACTCTCCCCGCTAGTTGTATGTCCACTTCGTGTCGTTTTCTCGGTCCGCGTAATATAACTAGTGCTGATTTCTCGCAAGCCACTCGGAGCTTTACCTTCTCCGTCCAATTATGGATTATCCTAGTTGCCTCGTTTCCTATCTCGTTGAACTCTTGGATAGTGTTCGCTTCGATCGTAAGTGCCAGGTCGTCAGCATACGCGATGGTTGACGTCCCCTCCGGCAGTTCGAGGTTTAACACTTCATCATACATCACGTTCCAAAGTGTTGGGCCCAGGATTGACCCTTGTGGCACTCCGGCGGTAATTTGGATTCTACTATTCCTCCCGGATTTGATGTGTCTCTCCTCAAAGTAACTGATTATTAGATTTAATAAGTATTGCGGGACGTTTTTTGCCCGTAATGATTGGAGAATTGATTCCCAATCTGCTTCGTTAAATGCGTTTTAATGTCTATTAGCACCACTCCGAACCATTTTCTTCTGCATTGCGTCTTCTTGTTCAAGAGGTGTTTAATTGCTGAGATGGTACTTTTTCCCTTTATGAACCCGTACTGCCTGGGCGAAAAACCTCCTCCGGCATTTATTTCTTTAATTATACGATTATTTATAATGCTCTCGAATACTTTCGCTATTGTATTTATCAGACAGATCGGTCTGTAGGACGTTTCCCTCGTCTCTCCTTTTGATGGCTTCGGTATCAAAACTACGGACGCAATTTGGAGCTTGCTGGGAAGCGTGCATCGCTGAGCATACTATTGAACATCCCGACGATAAGGGAGGGATTAACGCTCCATACTATTCTCCATGCCTTAAGTGGTATTTGGTCGGGTCCCGGGGCTTTGTTCGGGTTCATATTCTTTAAGGCTATTTCTATCTCCTCGGGTTCTATGTGAGCGTCTGTTTTGGCCTGTCGTCTATAGTGCCTCAGGTCCGGTAAGTTGTCTTGTCGGAAAAGCTGCGAGATGATGGCTTTCCTCTGTTCTTCTGGTAAGTCCACCGGGGTTTTAAAACCTATTTTTGCGGTTGTGATCTTGTAACCCTTTCCCCATATGTCGTTGTTTAAATCTTCGCATATTTCTCTCCAGTGGTTTCTTTTGGACGTTTTTATCGCCCCCGTGAGCTCTCTTCTTAACGTTCTCAGCGTTTCGAGTTCGCTTTCGATACCGTTTCCTGCGCAGTGTTTGCTCATCACCTGCACCTTCTTCCTCTGCTCGATGCATTTCTCTCTGCTCGACTCGATTTCGTCCGTCCACCAAAAAGGTTGCTGGGGGGATTTTCTCCTGGACGCTTTCCTGCATCCCAGCAGACAGGTCCTTACTAGTCGGGTTAGTTTCCTAAGCCCGATATTTCTTGGGGGGAGGAGCCCGCTGTTTATCTCGAAGAGGCTTTTAAACACCTCCCAGTCGTATTCCTGTCTGCCGTTGGGTCTGCCGTATCGCTGCTCCCTGCTTGATCTAATTTTAATCAGAATATATTTATGATCACTCAGTGTCTCCTCATCTAGCACTCTCCATTCCGAGACCTTCGTGAGAACGCTCTCACTGACCATCGTAATGTCAATCCACGACAAAAGGTTTTTTCTTTGCCATGTCGGCGCTCCGTCGTTTAACGTGGTTAAATTCTTGGCTGAAATCCACTCTTCTAGGTATTCGCCTCGGTGGTCCTTACTTCTTGCTCCCCACGTTTCGGACTTCGCGTTGAGGTCACCGGCAATCACTAGTTTCTTTATATCGCCGCTATGCGATGTCATAATTTCATCTACCTTTTTTTTAAAGTTGTCCAGAGAGATATTGGGTGATATATATGCGACTATCAGAAGGAAGTCTTCTAGATAGACCTCCATGTAGCTTTCGTGTTTAATAATTTGCTGCAACCTCATTTTACGGTTGGGGAAGATCACTGCCACGTTAGCCAGGTCGTCAGTGACCCAAGTTTTCTTCGCGACGATCCCCTTGTTTGGTTCGGAGACTATTGCGATGTCCACGTCGTATTTTATGATTGCTCTTTCCAATAGAGCGTGTGCTGCCTTTGCGCGCATAGCATTAAATTGCAGTACCTTCAAGTACTTTCCTTTGGGCATGTCTTTAAGTAAATATATGTATAAATAAGTAAATGAATAAAAATGTATAAATATAATATGTATAAATAGGTTAGTTATCACAGTTTATCACAGTTTGTCACTTGTCGCGTTTGCGTAAAAATATCACAGATGACTCGAATATTGCCTGACATTAGGCCTCCGCTAACTGCCCGCTACTTCCGCTGGCCAGACTCGTTCGACTGGATCGGGTTGATTCTGGCAGTTCCATCCGCCCGCTGACGCTGGATTCCGAGTACGTTGCGCTTGTGGTGCGTCGCACACTTCGCGCTTCCCGTCTATATTCAGTACGGCGTGTGTTCTCCGAGCGGTGGCCTTCGACGTTGCGCAGGTCCCTTGCCTCCTCTCTTCTGCTTCTAACCGTTTTTCGATACGTGGGGCAGCTCATGTTGTCGGGTCTATGCCCTTTTGTGTCGCACGTGGGGCAGAACATATCCCGATTACAATCCTTCGCTATGTGTCCACTCCCGGTGCACCGATAACACCTTTTTTCCTTGTTCTCCTCCTCCTTGCAGTCCCTTCTGCTATGCCCCATTTTCATGCAATTACTGCATCTTGATACCTCTACCCATTCTCTTATTATACAGTTATTCCAACCAATTTTAATGCGCCCCATATCTAGGAGTTTATGTCCCGCCTCACGGCCAATTATTACTTCCGCTGAATTGTTCCCGGTCCTGCCTGGTCTGATCCTAATTTCTTGGATACTTTCCACTTCCTCTTGGCCCAAAGCCTTCGCGATAGCTGCTTCTACGTCGCCCCTTTCCACGAAGATATCCATGTTTCCTATATGTATCTTCTTTGTTTGCATAATGTTTCTCGACTGCATGTGGGGAACTACTGTCTGTAGATGCTTGTTTACGACATCGCCTTTACCCTTTGTAGTCGTGATAATCAGGTCCCTCGCTCTGTTCAGCCGCACTGACTTTATTTCTTGTTGCATTTTACTGTCCTGCACACCTTCTTTGATCTTCTTTAGCAGATCTGCGTAGGACTCCCTATCCGTCCTTATTAATATGGCATCCGTTTTCTCCCTGTCACGGTATCTCTTATTTCGCAGAATTATCGCGTTAATGGCCAACCCATGCAACTCGATTTCCATAATCTTGCGTAGTCGCCCAAGTTTTATCCCTTCTTCCATTTCGACGACTATCTTTTCTTTGCCTCTGTGTAAATACTCCTGGACTACTTCTCTGATGTGGGCTCGTTTTATGACCTCCTCTGCTTTAGTACAGATTGCGTACATCCTTCTTTCCTTGCTCACGGTTTTCCCTTTAACTATGTTATCTATATATGTATACTCGCCCTGACCAACTTCCAGCTCCTGTA